>JABUQX010001553.1:0-27500 GCA_015478945.1 Trachelipus rathkii | reverse complement strand
TTTGTAACGGTAACCACCATACAAAATGGGATGCCAATAAATACTTCCTGCCGTCGTAACACAAAAACAGTCGATGCCAGAGAAAAACTAAAAACATATTTGGAATCTACATAAAAAACGGAATAAAAAACAAAAGATAAATCAGAACAAACATTTTTTGTGTTACATAGTGTTATTATTGAAGAAAAACTAACAAACTAAATAATTCATTACCATCTGTTAGTTCTGTTTTGACAATAATTTCTTTATATATATATATATATATATATATATATATATATATATATATATATATATATATATATATATATATATATATATATATATATATATATATTTTTCATTTGAATAAAAACTGAAAATCCTCTATAAAGATTTAATCGAAATTGATTATTATAAATTTAATTCCATTTGAACCAACACAATACTTCAGAACTGACAAAAATGTATCCTTTTAGATTAGAATTCATATATAGGTTTGTATTTCAAAAACTTAAGTATATTTCTTGACTTGAAAGGCAGAAAAGTCAATTTCGTAATAAATATGTAAATTTTTTTAAAATAATTATCACTACTACTTTTGAAATACCTTTTGTAACCAAACGGGCCAACTGGAATTTCAATTCGTATTTATTTTCCGCTTTTATTTTATTCTTATTTATTTATTTTTTTAAAATAGACTATTATTAATATTCGCGAAAGTTTAAAATTATGAAAAAGGTTCTTTAATAAAAATATGATTACCATAATTTTTCTTATTCATGGCTGATTTAAGGGCCAAAATTGCTTAGTAAATATCTGAAACGTATAAAATTTGATTCGGAAGCAAAATTGCTTTTGCGGCACTAAAAACATAATTTCACCAAAGCTGTCGTTTATCACATTTTGCATTTCAAGCGAATATATATATATATATATATATATATATATATATATATATATATATATATATATATATATATATATATATATATATATATATATATATATATATATATATATATATATATATATATATATATATATATATATATGTGTGTGTGTGTGTGTGTGTGCGTGATTGCGCGCGCTTCTGAAGGACTTATTGGTGAAGAACAAGGTGCATATAGAAGTGGTAGAGGATGTGTGGATCAAATTTTTACATTGAAACAAATGATTGAGAAAATGAGGGAGAAGAATAAATTGTATCTAGATTTTATGGATTTGAAACTTCCATGAGGAAGGATTGATAGGGAAGCTCTATGGAAGGTATTTGTGATATATGGTGTTGGTGGTAGGCTTTTGAATGGATTCAAAAGGAACTATCACCATATTGAAGCATGTGTAAGAATAAGTGGAGTTGAAAGTGATTGGTTTAATATTAATAGCGGAGTGAGGCAGGAATGTGTTATGTCTTCTTGGTTATTCAATTTGTATATGGATGGGGTTAAGAAAAATTTAGAAGTAGGAGTGGCAAGGGAATGTGTTAGAATGATGGAGAATGGAAGAGAGTGGAGGGTGCCCTACTTATTATTATATGCGGATGATTTTGTTTTGTGTAGCGAATCTGCAGAGAATTGGAGAGGATTGGTAGAGGGGTTTGGCAAGGTGTGTAAAAGGAGGGATCTGAAAGTAAATGTAGAAAAGAGTTAGGTTATGGTAGTGAGTGAGGAGAATCCGCGGTGTGAAATCGTGTTAGATGGTGAGCAACTGTAACAAGTATCTGAGTTTAAATATTTAGGATATTTGTTGGCTGAAAAGGGAAGGGATCACCCCGAATGGGTGTAAGCGGGTAAGGCTTCAGCCCGAAGGGCTGAGCTTCGGGCTGAGGCCCAAAACCCGCTTACACCCCTTCGGGGTGATCCCCTCTCTCAGGATTCCCACCCTTTCAAGGGGCGCATCCCATTGGGTTTTCTCTTGGGATGTGATGTGTTGCTTTAGATACTCTTGGTTAATGAAAGCTGTTTATTCGTAAGTTAGGTACGTTATGTTAAATATTACTATGACTGTTTGAAATTAACAGTGATTTGTTAGAGAAATGATGAGTTTTGTAAGATATTACTGTGTTAACTGACGATGATGTGTTAGAAACGTGAGCCTAGGTTAAAATTTTGTTGAGTAATGTTAGGCTTGCCCGAGAATTTTGCTAATGTCTATGTTTATTCATAGTTCAACTGTTGTTATACTCGAGACGAGTGACACTTTGATGAAGATAGTGTCAATTCATAGCTCAAGATGCTGGTATCTTTGATAGATTGGTCACTTTTAAGGGATTTTGTTAGATAATACTTCTTTACCGTTGCTGATATGCGGGAAAGTGGGAACATATCGAGTATTGTATGACCTGTTAGCTACTTTACCTTTGATAAGTAGGGAATTTTCAGGATGTTAGCGGATTATTCATACGCTAGGTATGTTAGGTTTGTTGTACATTATATTCTTAGTTCAGGTTATGATATGTTAGCTTTATTGATGCTAAAACTTTGTTGCGCGAGCATATATTCGTAGGTCTGTATATAAAGAACTTATTTTTATGTTATGTTTATCCAAAATGATACTCGAAATATGACTTGAATCAATAGTTCAATAGATCATAGGCGAATGGGTGGGTAGGGGACTGCTGGGATGGATGGTTTGATTTACTGATTTACTCATTTACAGCTTTAAAATCAGTAAACTATATTTTATTCAAAGAACTTATTTTTATGTTATGTCAGGATAAAATTTTGTTATTTTTATGTTATGTTTGGTTAAAACTTTGTTATGTTTGCAATTATTCGTTGGGACTATGATATTTAGACGATGTTATGATGAGTTTCACAACACACAGTTGATGCAAAAAAAAAATTCGGTATGTTGTATTACTTATATCTGTTGTCAGTATGCTGATTAGAATGAATTATGCTAAATTCTTTTTTAAATATTACGATGTTAATGTAAATTAACATTGATATGTTAGAGATATGCTTGAAAAAGTGGGAATAGGTTACGTTTTTGTACGAAGTGTTAGGTACTTTACTGTTGTTAAGTGCTGAAGTTTGTTAATGTTAGTAGTTTATTCGTACGTATGGTGTGTTAGGTTTGTCGTTGTACATTATATTCTTAGTTCAGGTTATGTTATGTTAGCTTTATTAATGTAAAAACTTTGTTACGTTAGCATATATTCGATGGTTAGTATATAAAAAACTTATTTTTGTGTTATGTTTAGTCGAAATGATACTCGAAATATGACATGGATCAATAGATCAATAGATTAAAAGGTCATGGTGGGAGGGGTGGGGAGGGGTTGATGGTTTGATTTTACTGATTTACTGATTTACTGCTTTAAAATCTGTAAACTATTACAATTTACTATGTTATTTTGTTAAAAGAACTTATTATTATGTTAATGTAAAAAACTTTGTTACGTTAGCATATATTCGTTGGTCTGTATGATAATTAGACAAGGTTATGATAAATTTTTGTTAAATATTACTGTGTCAATGTAAAATTAACGTTAATATGTTAGAGATATGCTTGGAAAAAGTATGAATAGGTTACGTTTTGTATGCAATGCTAGTTACTTTACTGGTGTTAAGTGTGGAACTTTGTTAATGTTAACTGCTTATTAGTGCGTAAGTTGTGCTAAGTTTGTCGTTGTACATTATTTTCTTAGTTCATATGATGCTATGTTAGCTTTATTAATGTGAAAACATTGTTATGTTAGCATATATTCGCTGGTTAGTATATAAAGAACTCATTTTTGTGCTATGTTTATCCGAAATGATACTCGAAATGCGACGTAAATCAAGTGTTAATGTAAAATTAACATTGATATGTTAGAGATATGCTTGAAAAAGTGTGAATAGGTTACGTTTTGTACGCTGTGCTAGGTACTTTAGTGTTGTTAAGTATGGAACTTTGTTAATGTTAGTAGTTTATTCGTGCGTAAGGTGTGTTAGGGTTTGTCATTGTGCATTATATTCTTAGTTCTGGTAATGCTATGTTAGCTTTATTAATGTGAAAACAATGTTACGTTAGCATATATTCGTTGGTTAGTATATAAAGAACTTATTTTTTGTACTATGTTTATCCGAAATGGTACTTGATATGTGACCTGAATCATTAGATCGAAAGATCAAAAGGTCATGGACGGATGGGTAGGGAGGGGAGGGGGATGGGGTGGTTTGATTTACTGATTTACTGATTTACTGTTTTTAAATTCGGTAAACTATTACACTTTACTATGATATTTTATTCAAAGAACTTATTTTTATGTTATGTTTGGATAAAACTTTGTTATTTTTATGTTATGTTTGGATAAAACTTTGTTATGTTTGCAATTATTTGTTGGGGATTATGATATTTAGGTAAGGTTATGATAAATTTTTGTTAAATATTACCATGATAATGTAAAACTCTGTTACGTTAGAGCCTATATCGTTGGTCTGTAAGGATAATTGGTCAAGGTTATGATGCATTTTTTTGGTTAAATGTTACTGTGTCAATGTAAGATTAACGTTACTATGTTAGAGATATGCTTGAAAAGTAGGAATAGGTTGCTTTGCATGCAATGTTAGTTACTTTACTGGTGTTAAGTGGGATTTTGTTAATGTTAACAGTTTATTCGTGTGTAAGTTGTTAGGTTTGTCTTTGTACATTATTTTCTTAGTTCATGTTACGCTACGTTAGCTTTATTGATGTTGAAACTTTATTACGTTAGAGTATATTCGTTGATCAGGATGATAATCGGCCAAGGTTATGATAAATTTTTTGCTAATGTTACTGTGTCAGTGTAAGATTAACGTTAATATGTTAGAGTTATGCTTGAAAAAGTAGGAATAGGTTACGCTTTGCAGGCAATGTTAGTTACTTTACTGGTGTTAAGTGTGGAACTTTGTTAATGTTAGCAGTTTATTCGTGTGTAAGTTCTGTTAGGTTTGTCTTTGTACATTATTTTCTTAGTTCATGTTACGCTATGTTAGTTTTATTGATGTGGAAACTTTATTACGTTAGAGTATATTCGTTGATCAGTATAATTAACCAATGTTGTGATAAATTTTAGTTAAATGTTACTGTGCCAGTGTAAGGTTAAAGTTAATATGTTAGAGATATGCTTGAAAAAGTAAGAATAGGTTACGTTTTGCATACCATGCTAGTTACTTTACTGGTGTTAAGTGTGGAACTTTGTTAATGTTAACAGTTTATTCGTGTGTAAGTTGTGTTAGGTTTGTCTTTGTACATTATTTTCTTAGTTCATGTAACGATATGTTAGCTTTATTGATGTGGAAACTTTGTTACGTTAGCATACTTTCGCTGCTCTGTATGATAATTAACCAATGTTGTGATAAATTTTAGTTAAATATTACCATGTTAATGTAAATTAACATTGTTATGTTAGAGATATGCTTGACAAAGTGTGAATAGGTTACGTCTTTGTATGCTATGTTAGTTACTTCACTGCTGTTAAGTGGGGAACTTTGTTAACGTTTACAGTTTGTTCATGTTTAAGATGTGTTAGGTTTGTCGTTGTGTATTATATTCATAGTTCAGATGATGCTAAGTAAGCTTTATTAATGTGAAAACTTTGTTACGTTAGAGTATACTCATTGATCTTTGTATAAAGAACTTGATTTTATGTTATGTTTATCCAATAATGATACTCGAAATGTGACTTGAATCAATAGATCAATAGATCAATAGATCAAGGATGGCCAGGAGGGTGGCGGGATGGTGGTTTGATTTACTGATTTACTGATTTACTGCTTTAGGGTATGTAAAACGTTACAATTTTAGTAAAAAATTTGACTTGAATCATTAGATCAATAGATCAATAGATCACGATTGGACACGAGGGTGGCTGGATAGTGGTTTGATTTACTGATTTACTGCTTTAGGGTATGTAAAACGTTACAATTTTAGTAAAAATTTGACCTTAAATATGACGGATCAATAGATCAATAGATCAATAGATCAATAGATCAATAGATCAATAGATCAATAGATCACGATTGGACAGGAGGGTGGCTGGATGGTGGTTTGATTTACTGATTTACTGCTTTAGGGTATGTAAAAACGTAAATTTGTAAGTTATAAACAAAAAAGAATAAGAAATTTTATTTATTTATTTATTTTTTTATTATTTTTTTCTTGATGGTTCTGAAACCATTATTTTCGAAATCTACAGACCCAATAACATATATAAAGACACCAATATTGTATCATTACACAAATATTTAATAACTCGGCACCGCACCGGAGCCAGCACCGGTGCAGCTGTCAACTCCTACTCCTCTGAGTCAGATTCCTTCTTCATTCTTTCCCTCCTTATTCTTCCTTCATCCTTCTTCATTCCTCCTTCGACTCTGTTTTACACTCTGTGCTTTTTTTCAGTCAGGACCCCCCTCAATGGAGGTTCTAGACACCCTATACGAACCTGTAACCCTCATATTTGAGATCTACGGGTTCGATAATCTATATAAGGACACCAACATTGTTGTTATACGACTGTTTATTAACTCGGCACCGCAGTGGCTCCAGCACCGGTGCCGGAGCCAACTCCTCGAATTCCAATATCAACTCTTTCTAGAAATTACACTCTGAATCCTCTCACCAAATTTCAGCCAATTATGAACACTTCGATTTTTTAAGGGAGCTTCGGGGACCCACGGGACGTAACCTCGTCTACGAATGAGGTTACGTCACCATCTAACACCCCTCCAAATTTTAGCCTGATACGATAACTCTAACCCATGTAGATATATATCGGAGCCATAGGCTGAGCCGGAGCCGGAGCCTAAAAATTGATTCCCTTCAAGAATCGATAGGCTCCTCTCGGTTATTTCATCTATATATATATATATATATATATATATATATATATATATATAGTTATATATAAGATATATATATATATATATATATATATATATATATATATATATATATATATATATATATATATATATATAGGGAGTCGGAATCGGAGTCGGAATGGGACGGAGTCGGAGCGATGCGGTGCGGTGCGGTGCGGTGCGGTGCGGTGCGGTGCGGTGCGGTGCGGTGCGGTGCTGAGCTGGAACCGCTGAGTTGAAGTCGGGCTTCAAAATTTGAGATCACTCCGTGATCTCAATTTCTACGACGTAATAATAATAATAATAATAATAATAATAATAATAATAATAATAATAATAATAATAATAATAATAATAATAATAATAATAATAATAATAATAATAATATAATAATAATAATAATAATAATAATAATAATAATAATAATAATAATATAATGAATAATTAATAATAATAATAATAATAAATAATAATAATAATAAAAATAATACCAACACACACACACACATACACACACACACACACAACACACAGAGACAATAACATAATAATATTAATAATATTAATATTAATAATAATAATATTATTAATAATATTATTAATAATAATAATAATAACAATAAATAAATAAATAATAAATAACAACAACAACAATAACAAATAACAATAACAACAACAACAAAAACAACAAAAAACAACAACAACAACAAATAACAACAACAACAACAATAACAACAACAACAACAACAACAACAACAACAACAACAACAACAACAACAACAACAACAACAACAACAACAACAACAACAACAACAACAACAACAACAACAACAACAACAACAACAACAACAACAACAACAACAACAACAACAATGTAATAATAATAATTATTATCATAATAATAATAATAATAATAATACACAATTATAATAATAATGATAATAATAATAATAATAATAATATCGCATTAATAATAATAATAATAATAATAATAATAATAATAATAATAATAATAATAATATAATAATAATAATAATAATAATAATAATAATAATAATAATAATAATAATAATAATAATAATAATAATAATAATAATAATAATAATAATAATAATAATAATAATAATAATAATAATAATAATAATAATAATAATAATAATAATAATAATAATAATAATAATAATAATAATAATAATAATAATAATAATAATAATAATAATAATAATAATAATAATAATAATAATAATAATAATAATAATAATAATAATAATAATAATAATAATAATAATAATAATAATAATAATAATAATAATAATAATAATAATATTTGCGGATTTAATGATAGTTTTAATGGCGATTGTTTTATAAATTTGATAACCTATCGAGTGGGTATGAATGACATTCTAAATAGATTCACGAATGAAATTGATTTTATAGAAATGAGCTCTGAACAAAAGTCAGACGATTACATCAAGGACCTTCTGCCGGGAAAATTATCTTCCGGGTTAAGGGTCTGTCACAAAGAGTTCATATATAGAGGCAAAACAATAACTCTGGCGGTCGATGTATCATCTAAGGTGGCATGAGTAGTAGTTCCTGAGAATTTAATCGACGATGTGATAGAGAGGATTCACACCCAAAATCATTTGGGGGTTAAACGAACTCTGACAGTTATTAGGGGTGATTTTGTTTTTAGGAATATGCATAGTCAAGTGTAAAAGACATAAAGCATTGCGATGTTCAAGCCAAAAATAAATGCACGCGCAAGATCAACCCTGAGTTTGGGAGGTTTAAGGAAGTGTCAAAAAGATTTGACACTGTTCATGTGGACCTAGTCACCATGCCTTGTAGTAACGGATATAAGTATCTACTGGTTTTCATAGACAGGCTTAGTAAGTACCCCTTTGCTTATGCATTAAAGGAAGCCACGGTAGAAGCAGTTATTCATATTTTGATAAGTCAGCTATTTCCGTTCTTTGGAGTGATTAAGAGACTGGTTTCGGACAACGGAGGACAGTTCACTTCAAGATTATTTAACGAAGTGTAATTTGCTTGGCCTGGATCACATTACCACGGCCAGTTACGCGGCTAATTCAAACGGACTTTGCAAGGCAGCGAACGGCAACCTAATAAGAAGTCTGCGATACATGATAAATGACAGTGAAAACTAACGACTAGAATGGACTGGAGTTTTACCGTTTGCGCTGTATTGCTTGAGAATAAGTCCCATAAATGACAATGGCGTTACACCGGCATTATTGATGTATGGCCAAAATCTGGCAGTGCCAGGTAGCTTGTTGCAAGATGAACCTTTAAATGAGACAGTAAATCACAATACCTACTTAAAGAAGTTAGTCACTTTGATGAGGAGACCGCTCGCGCCGCATGCAGTTTATAAGAATAAAAATGTGTTCGTTCCAAAAGATATATATAAAGCCAATCCCCCGGAGTAACTGACCTTATCGTTGGTGGGGGAGTTCTCCGCAATATTTAGGCGGAGGGATGGCTTTTCTGTCACCATATTTGGGGAAAGGAAGATCATTCGTTCGGGCAGGTGTTGTGGAGCGAACAAGTTACAAAACTGGTAATAACCATGAAAGACGAAATAGATGAAAATAATTGCCGGGGGATCGGAGACCCCGGTGCCGGCCCCTCTCTACCACAGGAGAGATATGAGGGGGGACGGAGCCTTGTGCGCATCACACGATCTCTCCTACCAAAAGCGAGGACACAAAATGTCCCGACAAGAGCCCAACCCAGCAGGACTCGACCTCCACAAGATGTGTTGTTTGGCTCGCCTGAGGCTGGCCCCAGTACATCTGAAGAACACCAGAACCGCAGATACTATACCCTTAATAAAAGGGGAGCAGAAAAAACGGACTGGTCAGTGGAGGAAAAACGTGAAATTTATTGGTGTTCCTTTTATTCAAGGCACAATAAATTCCCCAAGAGGCATTCTTGGAAGAGAATGCGAGAAATGTTATTGAAGCGGGGTAAGATTGATAGGAGCAAAATTGAGAAATTCCCGGACACTAGATTTAACAGCATAGCAACAAATGTAAGGCTAGGTAAGACCCAAATAACAAAAACTGAAATGGAAATTATTGAAAAGGAAGTTGAAGAATTTTTAGAACATGAAAATGAAGAAAAAGATCAGAATGAAATTCAGGGTGAGAGGTGGAGCTGGAACTTTGAAGCAAACGAGTACCTTATGGAAAGCTACTACATTGGCGAATTCATTCCACTTAAGAAAGCAAAGAGTGAATTCTGGAAGTACGTGGTTGAAAATGCAGAAATAAGTGCAAATGATTTTATGGAATATAGATTTCAAAAAAAGTTCAAAAATGTTGAGAGAAAGGCAATGATTAAACAGAAACAATGTATACTCAATTATATTAAAGAAAGGAAAGGGGGTGGTGTTAGAAAGATGAAAGCGACATTACCAACAGCGGAGGAAGTAGAAAAAATTAAAGAAAAAGCTTTAAGAATTATGGAGAATGAATTGGAAATGAATTCAGAACTAGTTCAAGAAATAAAAAGTACCAAAGCAAAATTGTATAAAAGAACAAAGCTAGTTCAAGGGAAAAGGGATGCACAGGTGAGGGAGGGCTTGAGATCACAATGTGAAAGAAATAATGAGAACTCCCATAGAGTGCAAACATCGAGTGAAGATGAAACAGATGAACAAGAATATAGGATAGAATTGAGTACGGAGTTGAAGAAAAAAGAAGAGGAAGTAAGAGGAAAGAGGCATAAGAGAATAAAACAAATGAAAATGCAAAGAAAATTGCAATTGGATGATGAGGAAAACTTACACAATGGAAGAGAAATGGATCACACTCGATTACAATCAACGAGTGAGGAAGAATTAGAGATAGACATTGAACATGGTACCTCACCATTGGTAGAAGCGGAACAGTCAACAGATAATAATGACGAAACAGATAGAGAGTCAGACTATGAGATGAACTTGAGCTGGTATCAGGAACATGACAGATTTGAATGAAAGAACCATTAATGATGTACAACCACCAAATGGTGACAATAGAGAAGAAAATGCAATTGATGAACAATTGTTGAACAAAATAGCTAACTACCGTGAAGAGGATAGGGTGCAGGGTATTGAAAAGCGAGAACAAGTAAGAAAGATTAAAAACTGGTTTATGCTGAACAAAGTTACTGCAAGTGCAAATAGAGTACTGCCACGCCTGATACCACCAAATTGTAGTCTGACAGAGCTGAACAGACTTTATTATGCTACATCAAGAGCAGTAGCAGAAACAATGGGAGTTGATATTGTTAAAGATAAGAAAAATAATCCAAATAAAGGAAGGAAGAATAGGATGCCACCGTGGAAGTTTAGACTTACGAATGAAATAAATACTCTTCGAAAAGAAATTGGAATGCTCACAATGTTACAGAATGGAGAAATAATATTTGAAGCAACAAAGAGAAAAGCACAAAATTTAGTAAATAGAGAAAGAATTAGAATCGGAGATAAATTAACACACGCTCTTGTAAGAAGAAAATTAACTTTAACAGCAAAAGGCAAGAGATTAAAAAGGTACGAAATGCGCGAAAAAGAAAAAAAAGAAAACAAACTGTTCAAAGAAGATCAAGGTAAATTTTATAGAGAATTACGAAATACCAAGATAACAGTTGCTGATGCACCCAAGGCAGAGGAGGTCGAAGGATTTTGGAAAAATATATATGAGAACAATGTGTCGCATAATGTAGATACGGAATGGTTGAGAAATATTAAAAATAACCCAGAAATAACATCTATTAGAAATATGAACTCTCAGAAAATTAGTATTAAAGAAGTAAAGGATGTAATCAAGAAGACTAATAATTGGAAGGCACCTGGAATGGACAAGGTCCAGAACATATGGCTAAAAAAACTAACATCATTAATCAAGCCCCTAACAGAATGCTTAAATAACATAATGGATGGAAGAGTAGACATCCCGCACTGGTTCATAACTGGTGAAACAACCCTTATTCCAAAAAATGAAGAAACCAAAGATCCTAGCAAGTATAGACCTATAACATGCCTTCCCACATCATACAAAGTATTAACAGGAGTTCTGACCCAAAGGTTATACAAACATGTAGAAAGGAACAACATCATTAGTGAAGAGCAAAAGGGATGTAGTAGACATACCTATGGTACAAAAGAACAACTACTGATAAATAAAATGATAATTGAAAATAGCTGGAAAGGGCAAAAGAATCTATGCATGACGTGGATAGATTACAGGAAAGCTTATGATAGTGTACCCCATTCGTGGCTGAAGGAAATAATGAGCATCTACAAAGTTGATGAGAAAATAAAAAGATTCATGGAAAGGGTAATGGAAATGTGGAAAATTAATTTAAAGCTACCACACGAGAAAGGAATTATGAAAATAAAAAATGTAAAAGTGAAAAGAGGGATTTTTCAAGGAGACTCCATGTCCCCCCTGTTATTTGTATTAGCCCTCAACCCCTTAAGTAACCTGATCAACAACTTAGAGAACGGGTACAGAATAAATAAAAGAACCGAGAAGAAAGAAAAGAGAATCTCTCACCTCTTCTACATGGACGATTTAAAGCTGTATGCGCCGAGTAGAGGAGAGGCAGAGAGACAGATAAAGGTGGTCAGTGATTTTTCATCGGATATTAGAATGGATTTTGGATTGGAAAAGTGTGCGTTCATAGTTATGAACAAAGGTAGAAAGATACATGCTGAAAACATCATAGTTAATAACATGGAAATCAAAGAACTGGAACAGGAAGGAACTTACAAATACCTTGGAGTAGAGGAGTCAGACAGGATTGAAAACAATTATGAAAAGAGAATTAAAAAGGAATACATCTCAAGAGTGAAGAAAATATTAAAAACTGAATTAAAACCAAAAAACAAAATAGAGGCAATTAAGGTATTGGCAATGCCAGTAATGAGATATAGTTTTGGAATTATAGACTGGTACCAGCATGAAATAAATACTCTAGACACAACAACAAGGAAACTCCTCCATGCACACAAAATAATCTACAAAAACCAGTGCACAGCCCGTATATACATCCCGAGAGATGAAGGAGGTATGGGAATGCCACATATAGATAGAACCCACAAAAATGAAATAGTAGGATTAGCAGAATATATAGAAGGAAAAGGAACCAAATTCATTGGTTGGTTAAAAGAACATGAAGATTGCAAGGCTGGAACAACTTCAATAACAAAAAAGGCAAATGACTACCTCCATGAATTTAACATCGATATCAGAACACAGAATGGATGGAATGAGAAAAACCTCAAAGAAAGAACTAAAATCTTAAAGGAATCTTATAAAGCAGCAAGAAAGAAAGCCGATAATGTAGAATGGGAAGAACATAGACATGCCCAACACTTTAAAAAAGAAGTATTGAACAAGGCCTTTATCAATAAAGAAAAATCGATAGAAACAATTGCGAGGGGATTTTTGAAAATAAATGATGAGAGAACTCTGATTACAGCTCAGGATTGGTGCTTAAGAACCAATTGGTTCAAAAAGCATATCGAAGGAGTCGATGGCTCTGATAGATGTAGGATGTGTGGGGAATTCTCAGAGACTGTACCCCATATATTGTCCGGATGTGAGACTCTGCTACGTATGGGACTATATACGGAAAGACATAATACCATATGCAAACTTATTCATTACAGACTATGCAAACTATATAATATTGATACTCCTAATAATCATTGGAATTATAAACCCCCTGCAATAGTAGATAATGACCATATCCAAATTCTATATGATTTTGGCATACCCACCGACATATTTGTACAAAGTAATAGACCGGATATTGTATTAGTTAATAAAACAACAAGAAAATGTCAACTAATAGAGGTAGGTGTCCCATACGATGAAAAGGTGGCCCTCTACGAAAGGGAGAAAGAAATTAAATACCAAAGATTACGATATGCCATCAGAAGGATGTGGGAGATGGAGGAGGTGGAGGTAGTGCCAGTGGTAGTGGGGTCCCTTGGAGCGGTAAAAACCTCTCTAGTAACCTATCTAGAAAAGATCCCTGCTAAAATTGGAACAGAGGAGATAGCTATAGAAGCAATTAGAGGAAGCCTAGGAATAATAAGGTTAGTCTTGGGGAGTTGAGTGTGCGGTGCTATGCCTTAACCCAAGGTTTGGGGACGGTGTAGCACCGAGAGTACCCTCAAAAGAGGTGTTAAAAAAAAAAAAAAAAAAAAAAAACTAGTTTAGAATCAACAATATAATTTAAGTAAGTTAGCCCAGCGAAATTCCGGTCCCTATCGGGTCGTGAGGATAAATAAGAACAATATTTACATTATAAAGAACGGAAGGGAGGTGGTGGAAAACCTCCGAAATATAAAAGTGTATCCTCATCTCTTAAATGTAGATAAAGCCAAGGAAACCAATAAAAATGACTAAAATTTCTTTTCAGGTGTGTAAAAAAGATTCTGGTATAATAAGGTAAATTTTAACGACATCATAGAAAAATGTAGTTGTAATTTACCCTCTAACTCAAAGTCAAAGTAAAATCTTTCTCCTTCTTTCTACTTACTATATATTGTTTGTAATGCAGTATTAAGAAGGAGGACTGCTTTAATTTTATCCCCCTCTTAAAGCAGTCCTCCTCTAACTACAGGGAACACCATGTCTAAGGATGCTGCGCCATCCTTACTATAACAATCATGTGCTCCTAACATAAATGATTTCGTACACCATACTCATAAAAATATTCCGGTACACTTAAAGGAACTCAACGGAAATTTTGCTTTGTCCCATGTATTGTGTTTTATAACTGTTTGAATTTCATAAGAAAAAAATTCGAATTTGTAGCACTAATCAGCAATCCAGGGGTGCTCTTGGTGCCAATAACCATTGGGGATAGAAACTAAAGAGCCAGTTAGCGTTCGGTTGTTATAAGAAGAGAAAGCATTAGAATTTCCCTTGTTAAAAAGCCGGTTAAACGTTGAGTCAATAATATAATAAAATATTCATAATATCTGAATACCCTTCTTAACTAATTGTAATTGTGTCATAATAATTATTAATCATTGAACCCAATAAACATAATTTACGGAATAACCCTTCATTTTTTATCTCCCCTCTTTTATTATTTTTTAGTGAGATATATATATAATAATATATATATATATATATATATATATATATATATATATATATATATATATATATATATATATATATATATATATATATATATAGTAATTACAGGTGGTGAATAAGAATTAAGAAGGCATCTGGTATTGTCGTGCCGCATTTTGGAGCTGATGATGATAATCTTCTATAGAACACTGAGAAATTTCGAAGGCTGTACGTTATCTTGCCCTACAACGTTTTTTGACATCAAGCAACCATGCCAATCTTGACAATAACAGTTAGTACCTGTATATATATATATATATATATATATATATATATATATATATATATATATATATATATATATATATATATATATATATATATATATATATATATATATATATATATATATATATATATATATTGACAAAAGATAATCCTACGACCATGCAGCTTTATCAGAGTATAATAATATTAATAATAATAATAATAATAATAATAATAATAATAATGATAATAATAATAATAATAATAATAATAATAATAATAATAATAATAATAATAATAATAATAATAATAATAATAATAATAATAATAATAATAATAATAATAATAAACGACCATTTCAATTAGATGTAAAAATTGAATTTGATTAACGAGCGCTTGGATATTATTAGTTAGAAAAATATCTTAATAAAAATGGTTTTAAAATACTTTCTCCGTTTTTTCGAGATGCTGCATTTATAGCAAATCAGTCTTAATTTAAGACTGGCCAACTGATCAAAGTATTAATATTTTAATAGTCTTTAATATTATCATCATCATCATCATCATCAGTTGTTGTACTAGTAGTGGTAGTAGTAGTAGAAGTAGTAATATAGTATAGTAGTAGTAGTAGTAGTATAGTAGTAGTAGTAGTAGTAGTAGTATTAGTAGTAGAAGAAGAAGAAAAGAAAGAAGAAGAAGAAGAAGAAGAAGAGAAGAAGAAGAAGAAGAAGAAGAAGAAGAAGAAGAAGAAGAAGAAGAAGAAGAAGAAGAAGAAGAAGAAGAAGAAGAAGAAGAAGAAGAAGAAGAAGAAGAAGAAGAAAAATCTATTATTGTCTTTTAATCTTATTTCATTATTTTCTCTTACTCATATTTTATCCTAGTTTGCAATTTTCTTGTTTTAGCTGATGTTGAATCAAACAGAAATAGATAAATAAAAGTTCTTTAATCAATCTCCAAAGTAGTATTGCACCAGATGGAGAGGTGACACCTTTTTCGATAGGAAGGATTAAAGGTAAGGCTTTCAAACTTGGAATATGTTCTATGTATGTGGTAAGCTCGTTACACGCGAAATTTTCAAGGTCTCTAGGTGTAGTATAGGGTAGTCCCTCTAGAGGTAGCCGCTACGCCCTTGTTGCGTGTTCCGAGCGAGCGAAGATTAGGCCTAAGGGCAAGATCGGGTCGACCGACCACCTGTCAGACAGACAGACCGAAGGTCTGTCTGTCTGTCTGTCTTTATTATTATTATTATTATTATTATTATTATTATTATTATTATTATTATTATTATTATTATTATTATTATTATTATTATTATTATTATTATTATTAATTATTTATTTTATTACGGGCGAAAGAAAGGACCCCAAAGGAATCACTTCTAAGCTTGTGTTTGTTAAGCCCTCTGCGTGTCCTCAGCGTCTCCTTCAGCGTTCCGCAGTGGTTCCATCTCTGACCGCAACCGCACCGCACCGCACACGCACCGCACGCACCACCCCTCACCGTCTCGCCCACCACGCCCTGCTAGAGTTTGGAGACATGTATCTCTGTCAAACTTGCGTACCGTTTGGGGATAACGTAAGCTCACTGTTAACGAGGTTACATGACCATGCATCCCCATGGGGGATGCTGGCCCAAACCTAGAATAAGCAACGAAGGAACGATGAAAACTCGGTAATTACCCTTCATATAAGGTACCATATCGATATGGGTTAAATAACCGAACACCCAAAGGGGGGGGTTCTCCGCACCCCAAACCTGAAATTGACATAGACACGGAAACTTGAATATATTCTTTTGATGTATCCTCGAAAACAAAAAAGAAAAAAAATTGAAAAAAAAATTAAAAATAAAAAAAAAATTAAAAAATTTAAAAAAAAATTAAATAAAATTTTTTTTTTTAAAATTAAAAAAAAAAAAAAAAATAAAATTTAATTAAAAAAATTTTAAAAAAAATAAAAAAATTATTTTTTTTTATTCTTTTTAAGTTTATAACTTACAAATTTACGTTTTTACATACCCTAAAGCAGTAAATCAGTAAATCAGTAAATCAAACTGCCCTCCTCACCCCTTCCGTGATCTATTGATCTATTGATCTATTGATCTATTAATCTATTGATCTATTGATCTATTGATTCAAGTAATATTTTTTACTAAAATTGTTATGCTTTGAAACCCTATAACAGTAAATCAGTAAAATCAGTAAATCCAAAACTTGCCACTCCTCAACCCTCCCCCTTCTGTCCAGTCGTGATCTATTGATCTATTGATCTATTGATCTATTGATCTATTGATCTATTGATTCAAGTCATATTTTTTTACTAAAATTGTCATGTTTTACATACCCTAAAACAGTAAATCAGTAAATTAGTAAATCAAACCACCATCCAGCCACCCTCCTATCCATCCGTGATCTATTGATCTATTGACTCAAGTCATATTTTTTACTAAAATTGTCATGTTTTACATACCCTAAATCAGTAAATCAGTAAATCAAACCACCATCCAACCACCCTGCTGTCCATACGTGATCTATTGATCTATTGATTTATTGATCTATTGATTCAAGTCATATTTTTTAATAATATTGTCATGTTTTACATACACTAAAGCAGTAAATCAGTAAATCAGTATATCAAACCACCATCCAACCACCCTCCTGTCCATCCGTGATCTATTAATCTATTGATCTATTGATCTATTGTTCTATTGATTCAAGTCATATTTTTTTAGTAAAATTGTAATGTTTTACATACCCTAAATCAGTAAATTAGTAAATCAAACCATCCACCCTACCCTCCATACCATCCCACTATCCAACCACCCTCCTGTCTATCCGTGATCTATTGATCTATTGATTCAAGTCACATTTCGAGTATCATTTTGGATAAACATAACATAAAAACAAATTCTTTATACACTGATCACCGAATATATGCTAACGTAACAAAGTTTCCACATTAATAAAGCAAACATAACATCATCAGGTCTAAGAATATAATGTACAACAACAAACCTAACACACCTTAAACACGAATAAACGTTAAAATTAACAAAGTCCCACACTTAACAATAGTAAAGTACTAACATTAGCTACAAAAGACGTAACTTATTCATACTTTGTCAAACATACCTCTAACATAACAATTGTTAATTTATATAAACATGGTAATATTTAAAAAGGAACACTTCTAAGTTGATGTTTTTTAAGCCTTCTGCGGGTCCTTAGCGTCTCCTTCAGCGCCTCCTTCGAGGTACCCACCCTGCACCGCACCGCACTGCACCGCCTCATGATTGATGCGCACCGCACCGCACCGTCTCGCACCACGCCCTGGCTAGAGTTTGAGACATGGTATCTCTGTCAAACTTGGTACCCCGTTTGGGGATAACGTAAGCTCACTGTTAACGAGGTTACATGACCATGCATCCCCATGGGGAGATGCTGGCCCCCCAAACCTAGAATAGCGACGTAGAACGATGAAACTCGGTATATACCCTTCATATAAGGTACCCATATCGGATATGGGGTTAAATAACCGTAAACACCCAAAGGGGGGGGTCTCCGGCACCCCAAACCTGAAATATTGACATAGAACGACGAAACTTGGAATACATTTCTTATGATGTATCCTCGATACAAAAAAGAAAAAAAATTGAAAAAAAAATTAAAAATAAAAAAAAAATTAAAAAATTTAAAAAAAAATTAAATAAAATTTTTTTTTTAAAAAATTAAAAAAAAAAAATAAAAAATAAAATTTAATTATAATAATTTTAAAAAAATTAAAAAAAATTATTTTTTTTTATTCCTTTTAAGTTTATAACTTACAAATTTACGTTTTTACATACCCTAAAGCAGTAAATCAGTAAATCAGTAAATCAAACTGCCCTCCTCACCCCTTCCGTGATCTATTGATCTATTGATCTATTGATCTATTAATCTATTGATCTATTGATCTATTGATTCAAGTAATATTTTTTACTAAAATTGTTATGGTTTTACATACCCTAAAACAGTAAATCAGTGAACAGTAAGATCAAAACGTGCCCTCCTCACCCCTTCCGTGATCTATTGATCTATGGATCTATTGATCTATTGATCTATTGATCTATTGATCTATTGATTCATTGATTCAAGTCATATTTTTTACTAAAATTGTCATGTTTTACATACCCTAAAACAGTAAATCAGTAAATCAGTAAATCAAACCACCATCCAGCCACCCCTATCCATCCGTGATCTATTGATCTATTGATTCAAGTCATATTTTTTACTAAAATTGTCATGTTTTACATACCCTAAATCAGTAAATCAGTAAAATCAAACCACCATCCAACCACCCTCCTGTCCATACGTGATCTATTGATCTATTGATCTATTGATCTATTGATTCAAGTCATATTTTTTAGTAAAATTGTCATGTTTTACATACCCTAATAGTAAATCAGAAATCAGTATTATTCAAACCACCATCCAACCCACCCTCGTCCATCCGTGAATCTATTAATCTATTGCATTCTATTAGATCTATTGTTTCTATTGATTCAAGTCATATTTTTTTAGTAAAATTGTAATGTTTTACATACCCTAAATCAGTAAATTAGTAAATCAAACCATCCACCCTACCCTCCATACCATCCCACCCTCCCCTGATCTATCGATCTATTGATCTATTGATTCAAGTCACATTTCGAGTATCATTTTGGATAAACATAACATAAAAACAAATTCTTTATACACTGATCAACGAATATATGCTAACGTAACAAAGTTTCCACATTAATAAAGCAAACATAACATCATCAGGTCTATGAATATAATGTACAACAACAAACCTAACTCACCTTAAACACGGATAAACGTTAAAATTAACAAAGTCCCACACTTAACAATAGTAAAGTACCTAACATAGCATACAAAGACGTAACCTATTCATACTTTGTCAAACATATCTCTAACATAACAATGTTAATTTATATTAACATGGTAATATTTAACAAAGGGATCACTTCTAAGTTGTTTTTTAAGCCCTTCTGCGTGTCCTTCAGCGTCTCCTTCAGCGGTTCCGCAGTGGTTCCATCTCTGAACCGCACCGCACAGCACCGCCACGCACCACACGGCACCACCCCTCACCGTCTCGCACCACGCCCTGGCTAGAGTTTGAGACATGGTATCTCTGTCAAACTTCGTACCCCGTTTGGGGATAACGTAAGCTCACTGTTAACGAGGTTACATGACTATGCATCCCCATGGGGGATGCTGGCCCCCAAACCTAGAATAGCAACGAAGAACGATGAAACTCGGTATATACCCTTCATATAAGGTACCCATATCGGATATGGGGTTAAATAACCGTAAACACCCAAAGGGGGGGTCTCCGGCACCCCAAACCTGAAATATTGACATAGAACGACGAAACTTGATATACAGTCTTTTGATGTATCTTCGATACTAAAAAAGAAAAAAAAAATAAAAAAAAAAAAAAAAAATAAAAAAAAAATAAAAAATTTAAAAAAAAAAATTAAATAAATTTTTTTTTAAAATAAAAAAAAAAAAAAAAAAAATAAAAATTTATTAAAAAATTTTAAAAAAATTAAAAAAAATTTTTTTTTTTTTTTTTTTTTAATTTTTCTAACTTTACAAATTTACGTTTTACAACCCTAAAGACAAGTAAATCAGTAAATTCAGCTAAATCAAAACTGCCCCTCCTCACCCCTTCCGTGATCTATTATCTATTGATCTATTAACTATTGATCTATTGATCTATTGATTCAAGTCATATTTTTTACTAAAATTGTCACGTTTTACATACCCTAAAACAGTAAATCAGTAAATCAGTAAATCAAACTGCCCTCCTCAACCCTTCCGTGATCTATTGATCTATGGATCTATTGATATATTGATCTATTGATCTATTGATCTATTGATTCATTGATTCAAGTCATATTTTTTACTAAAATTGTCATGTTTTACATACCCTAAAACAGTAAATCAAAAATTAGTAAATCAAACCACCCCAGCCACCCTCCATATTCATCCATGATCTATGATCTATTGACTCAAGTCATATTTTTTACTAAAATTGTCATGTTTTACATACCCTAAATCAGTAAATCAGTAAATCAAACCACCATCCAACCACCCTGCTGTCCATACGTGATCTATTGATCTATTGATTTATTGATCTATTGATTCAAGTCATATTTTTTAATAATATTGTCATGTTTTACATACACTAAAGCAGTAAATCAGTAAATCAGTATCAAAACCACCATCCAACCACCCTCCTGTCCATCCGTGATCTATTGATCTATTGATCTATTGATCTATTGATCTATTGATTCAAGTCATATTTTTTAGTAAAATTGTAATGTTTTACATACCCTAAATCAGTAAATTAGTAAATCAAACCATCCACCCTACCCTCCATACCATCCCACATTCCCCTGATCTATCGATCTATTGATCTATTGACTTCAAGTCACATTCAGTATCATTTTGAATAAAACATAACATAAAAACAAATTCTTATACACTGATCACCGAATATATGCTACGTAACAAAGTTTCCACATTAATTTTTTTTAATAAAGCAACATAAACATCATCAGGTCTTTGAATATAATGTAAAACAACAAACCTAACACACCTTAAACACGGATAAACGTTAAAATTAACAAAGTCCCACACTTAACAATAGTAAAGTACCTAACATAGCATACAAAGACGTAACCTATTCATACTTTGTCAAACATATCTCTAACATAACAATGTTAATTTATATTAACATGGTAATATTTAACAAAGAATTTATCTACAACATTGGTTAATTATCATACTGATCAACGAATATACTCTAACGTAACAAAGTTTCACACTTAACACCAGTAAAGTAACTAACATTGCATGCAAAACGTAACCTATTCATACTTTTTTTTCAAGCATATCTCTAACATATAACGTTATCTTTACATTGACACAGTAACATTTGGCAAAAATGTATCATAACCCTGTCCGATTATCATACAGACCAACCAGAATATATGCTAAACGTAACAAAGTTTTTTAATTATCATAGTAAAAGTTAAAAAAAAATTTTATCAAACCTTACCTAAATATCAATAATCCCAACAAATAATTGCAACCATAACAAAGTTTTATCCAAAACATAACATACTTAAAAATAACAAAGTTTTATCCAAAAACATAACATAAAAATAAGTTCTGTGGAATAAAATATCAAATAAAGTGTATGGTTTACCGAATTTTAAAGCGAGTAAAATCAGTAAATCAACCAAACCACGTCCCCTCCCTCCCCTCCCCCTACCCATCCGTCCATGAACCTTTTGATCTATTGATCTAATGGATTCAAGCACATATCGAAGGTATCAAATTCAGATAAACATAGACAAAATTAATGTTCTTTTATATACTAACCGTCGAATATATGGCTACGTACATTGTTTCACATGAATAAAGCAACATAGCATTACCAGAATAAGAATATAATGTTACACTGACCAAAACCTAACACACCTTACGCAAGGAATAAAACTACTAACATTAACAAAGCCATACTTAACAGTAAAGTACGAATAGCACAGCGTTACAACGTAACCTATTCACACTTTTGCAAGCATATCTCTAACATAATCAATGTTAATTTTACATTAACCACTATTGATTTACTACATTTCGAAGATCATTTCGGATAAACATAGCACAAAAAAGAGTTCTTTATATACTAACCAGCGCATATATGCTAACATAACAATGTTTTCACGATATAAAGCGTAACATATCATCATATGAACTAAGAAAATAATGTACCAACGACAAACCTAACGCAACTTACACTAGATAAACTGTTAACATTAACAAAGTTCACAAACTTAACACCAGTAAAGCAACTAACATTGCACACAAAACGTAACCTATTTATACTTTTCCAAGCATATCTCTAACATATAACGTAATTTACATTGACACAGTAATATTTAACAAAAATTTAATATAAACCTTTTCTAATTATCATACAGACGACGAAAAACTGTGAGCATAACCAAAGTTTTATCCAAACTTAACATAAAAAATGAAGATGTTTGAATAAAATATCATAGTAAAGTTTAATAGTTTACTGATTTTACAGCATTTTTAAATCAGTAAATCAGTAAATCAAGACCATCAAACTCCCCCCCATCCCTCCCACTATACCTTTTGATCTATGCGATCTATTTATTCATTCATATTTCGCAGTATCATTTCGGCTAAACATAACACAAAAATAAGTTCTTTTATACTAACCATCGAATATATAACGTAACAAAGTTTTTACATTAATAAAGCTAACATACATAACCATGAACTAAGAATATAATGTACCAATGCAAAACCTAACACAACCATACGTACGAATAAACTTGCTAACATTAACAAACTTCCGCACTTAATAAAAGTAAAGTACCTAACATTTCGTACAAAACGTAACCTATTCAGCAATTTTTCAGCATATCTCTAACAAATCACAGGTTAAATTTTACATTAACATGTTCGTAATATTTAACAAAATTTAGCATAACCCTTTCTAATCATCATACTGACAACGAATATAATGCTAACGTCCAAATTTTTTACATCAACTTCATAATATTTAACAAAAATTCATCATAACCTCGTCTAAATATCAGAATCTCCAACGAATAATTGCAAACCTAACAAAGTTTTAACCAAACCTAACATAAAAATAACAAAATTTTATCCTGACATAACATAAAAATAAGTTCTTTGAATAAAATATCACAGTAAAGCGTAATAGTTTACTGATTTTAAAGCAGTAAATCAGTAAAATCAAACACCCATCCCTGCAGTCCGCCTACCCACCCATCCGCCTATGATGAATTGAACTATTGATTCAAGTCATGTTTCGAGTATCATTTTGGATAAACATAACATAAAAATAAGTTCTTTATATACTGACCTACGAATATATGCTTGCGTAACAAAGTTTTAGCATCAATAGAAGCTAGCATATCATAACCTGAACTAGGAATATAATGTACAAATGCAAACCTAACATACCTCGCGTATGAATAATCCGCTAACATCCTGAACAAATTCGCCTACTTATCAAAAGTAAAGTAGCTAACAGGTCATACAATACTCGATATGTTCCCACTTTTCCCACATATCAGCAACAGGTAAAGTCGTATTATCTAACAAAATCCCTTAACAAAGTAACCAATCTATCAAAGATACCAACATCTTGAATTATGAATTGACACTATCTTCGTCAAAGTGTCACTCGTCTCGAGTATAACATCATTTGAACTATGAATAAACGTAGACATTAGCAAAATTCTCGGGCAAACCTAACATTACTCAACAAAAACTTAACCTAGGCTCACGGTTTCTAACACATCATCGTCAGTTAACACAGTAATATCTCACAAAACTCATCATTTCTCTAGCAAATCAGTGTTAATTTCACACTGTCATAGTAATATTTAACATGACGTATCTAACTTACGAATAAACAGTTTTCATTAACTAAGAGTATCTAAATCAACACATCACCTCCCGAGAGAAAACCCAATGGGATGCGACCCTTGAAAGGGTGTGAATCCTGAGAGGGAGATCATCCCGAAGGGGTGAAAGCGTTCATTACTCCTCCGAAGGAAGGGTAAGGCCTCAGCCCTTCGGGCTGAGGCCCAAAACCCGCTTATATATTCGTTGGTTAGTATATAAAGAACTTATTTTTGTACTATGTTTATCCGAAATGGTACTCGATATGTGACTTGAATCATTAGATCGATAGATCAAAGCTGACGGGTGAGTAGGGGGACGGGAGGGACGGGTGGTTGATTTTACTGATTATGCGTTTACTGCTTTAAAATTCCTGTTAAATGATCCTTAACTTGTAAATTTTTACTATAGTACTTATTTAAGGTCTGTTATAATATACTTTGAGATTTTTATGTTATGTTTGGATAAAACTTTGTTATGTTTGCAATTATTTGCTGGGGATTATGATATTTAGGTAAGGTTATAATAAATTTTTGTTAAATATTACTATGAAAATGCAAAAAACTTTGTTACGTTAGCATATATTCTCGTCTGTATGATAATCGGACAAGGTTATGATACATTTTTTGCTAAATGTTACTGTGTCATTGTAAGATTAACTAATATGTTAGAGCATATGCCGTGAAAAGTTATTGAATAGGTTAAGTTTGCATGCAATTTAGTTACTTTACTGGTGTTAAGTGTGGAACTTTGTTACGTTAGAGTATATTCGTTGATCAGTATGATAATACCAATTTGTGATAAATTATTTTGTTAAATGATTACCATGTTAATATAAATTAACATGGTTACGAAATATTTTAGAGATATGTTTGACAAAGTATGAATAGGTTACATCTTTGTATGCTATGTTAGTTACTAACCCCCCTCCAAATTTTAACTAGATACGATAACTCTAAACCATGTAGATATATATCGGAGCCATAGGCTGAGCCGGAGCCGGAACCTAAAAATCCATTTCTACCTATATATATATATATATATATATAGATATATATATATTATAATATATTTATATATATATATTATATTATATATTTATATACAATATATATATATATATATATATATATATATAGATATACATATATAATATAATTATTAATATAAATATAATATATATATAATATATATATATATATATATATATATAATATATATAATATATAATATATATATATAGTATATATATATATATATAAATATTATATATATATATATATATTATATACTATATATAATATTATATATAATATAATATATATATATATATATATATATATAATATATATATAATAATATATATATATTATATATATAAATATAATATATTATATATATATATATATATAATTAATATATATATATTAATTATATATATATATATATATATATATATATATATATATATATATATATATATATATATATATATATATATATATATAGGGAGTCGTAGTCGGTTTCGGAGTCGAAGTCGAAAGGCTGGCTTGCGTTCGGAGGCTGAACCGGAGCCGGAGCCGAAGCCGGAGCCGGAGCCGGAGCCGGAGCACGGAGCCGGAGCCGGAGTGCGTAAAAAATCGATTCCTTACAGGAATCGCGATTCCTGTAAAGAATCGTTTTTTACGCACTCCACTTTGGCTTCCGGCTGCCGGTTCAAGCCTCCGAACGGCAAGCCAGCCTTTCGACTGTTAGAGATATTCTTGAAAAAAAAGTATGAATAGGTTACGTTTTGCATGCAATGTTAGTTACTTTACTGGTGTTAAGTGTGGAACTTTGTTACGTTAGAGTATATTCGTTGAATCAGTATGATAATTAACCAATGTTGTCGAATCGAAAGTGGCTTGTGTTCGGAGCTGAACCCGGGGAGCGCGGACCGGAGCCGAAGCCGGAGCGGAAGCCGGAGCCGAGCCGGAGTGCGTAAAAATCGATTCCTTAAGGAAAAAACGATTCCTAAAGGAATCGTTTTTTACGCACTCCGACTCTGGCTCCGGCTCCGGCTCCGGTTCAGCCTCCGAACGCAAGCCAGCCTTTCGACTGTTAGAGATATTCTTGAAAAAAAGTATGAATAGGTTACGTTTTGCATGCAATGTTAGTTACTTTACTGGTGTTAAGTGTGGAACTTTGTTACGTTAGAGTATATTCGTTGATCAGTATGATAAAATAATTATTGTAGTGATAAATTTTTATAAATATTAAAATGTTAATAATAAATTAACATTGTTATGTTAGAGATATGTTTGGACAAAGTATGAATAGGTTACGTCTTTGTATGCTATGTTAGGTACTTTACTATTGTTAAGTGTTGGACTTTTGTTAATTTTAACGTTATCCGTGTTAAGGGATGTTAGGTTTGTGTTGTACATTATATTCTTAACTCAGGTTATTTAGCTTTATTGATGTGAAAAGCTTTGTTACGTTAGCATATATTCGGTGATCAGTGTGTATAAAAATTTGTTTTTTATGTTTGTTATCCAAAATAAACTCGAATGTGACATTGATCAATAGATCAATGAAGATCGATATATCAGGGAGGGTGGGATGGTAGGAGGTAGGTTGCGATGATTTGATTTACTGATTTACTGATTTAGGGTATGTAAACATTACAATTTACTAAAAAATATGACTTGAATCAATAGTCAATGATCAATAGATCAATAGATAAAGAATCACGGATTGACAGGAGGGTGGTTGGATGGTAGTTTGATTTAACCGATTTACTATTCTGTT
>JABUQX010001551.1:22500-41008 GCA_015478945.1 Trachelipus rathkii | reverse complement strand
TTATAATCATTTATAATCATCGTCTTTAGCTTCGTCTACTTTATCAACAGTAAATTATATAGGTGAATGTCAATTTTTTTAATGTATACTGCTAATTGCTGCTACCTTGGCATTAAGGTAAAGTGATTGACTCCTGTGAGCAGAAAGTTCCCTTCCACGTCAAATGCAAATGTAAAGTTTGATGCTTCTGCTAATTCAAAACGTCTTATTCTTTCCGAGACCTAAGCGGCATTCGATCCTTAAGCGCTGACAATTCGCACAACTATTAGGGAAAGATTGTTACCAATATCCATATGGGATTAAAAAAGTTTAGCTTTGGGTTGGGGATTGATTTATATATATTTTTTAGAAAAAAATCAATTGTTTTTTTATTTTTTCAGGTTCGTGACGTCACGCGAAATTAAATCAAGTTCGATATTTTATTATTTTTTAAGTGATTCAAAGTGATGGCATTGATATTCAATTTTTAACCTTAGCTCTAGGTTCAAAATCTTAAAATAGGGCATATAGTCTATGAAACTGCAACACTTAAGAGTGTTACGGGTTACAATGCCAATAGATTGTTGAAAATTGGGAAAAAAATGTATATTAAAAACTTCATAATATATATAGTTTTATTTAAATTTTTTATTTCTGTTAAAGTTAAATCATTTAAATATACAAAAAAAAAAAAAACGTTGATTTTTTTCATTTGATTTCTTTCGTGCCATCCCTGCTTTAGGTGCTACTATATTATAGTCTACAAATTTGGATGTGGTATACATTGCGTTTTTAAACTTGTATACTGTAAACTATATTATACGGCAATAAATAGGCAGTTTACAATAAAAACTAGAATCATTTGGTACATAAACGGTGAAAACTCGGATTTATTTCCAAGCAAAAGGTAAATAACTAGAATAGTAAACATTCTACTGTTGACTCAGAACAGCGTTTGGCTTAGGAAAATGGCTCCATGTAGAAGCGGGAGTGAGACAGGAAGGAGTGTTGTTTCCTCTGCTGTTTATCATATATATGGATGGGTGTATCTGAGAGGTTGGTTTGGAGGAGGACGTTGGAATTACTATGGCATATGCAGATGATATAGCAGTGGTGATAAGTGGCAGAGAGCGTTGGATAGGTGGGGAGACATATTGCACAAAGAAGGATTAAAAATAAATAAAGAAGGTGGAGGGATGGTGTTGCAGCATCGATAACGAAGCGAGGAAGATCTATTGCCGAGGTGGAAGAGGAAGGATTCTACCGAGACAGATCCGCATGGAGGGGCTTTGCAGAGGACAGGGCTGTGCCCTAATCTCAGCGCTTGGTGAGTTAATATATAATATAAGACACAGCAACCAATGATCATACACTCGCAAGTAATCACGAGTCTACTTCTTTGGCGTACCCCCCGGGTGGTACACGTATTCCACTTTGGAGACCACTGCACTGAAGTGCAGGACAGCATCCTACAATGGTTATGCGAGGTTCGGGTCCCTTACAATTAGCGGCCCGGTCAAAGGCGAAAAAGACCATTTTTATCCTGTACCCTCATCCACGGGGAAGTGTAAGGTGGGCTGAAGACCTATGCGGAAAGAGGAACCGGATGACCCGAGGGGCTGTGATAGGAAAAATGGGAGGACAACCTCTTTTAAAGTACGTAAAGGGACTGTGGAGCGTTAAAAAAAAAATAGAAACTGGCGATGGAGGAGGTGGATTGAAAGATATAGGTAATTCGAGAATTGAGGAGAGAAAGAATTCATGCGATAAATGCACATACAAGTGCTGGGGCCAGAGGGATGCACGAAATTCCCCCAGCCAAGTAATGGTTCTTGTCACCGTGCTATGTTCCAGGTTATTCACAGAGTATAACACCATAACAAGAATCAATACCCCCCTTGCGGGGAATTTACTATTAAACACCCCGTATAAAATCTTTTAACCTGGACATATTACTCATTGTGGTATAATGGATAAATGTGTCACGAACACATCTATTTCTATCCAGTGCCTTTTTTTAAAACTTGTAAAGGTAGGGAATCGTGATAAAGTTTATAATTTTGTAAAACTTCACATTTTCAAAGGTATAATACCATGATAGTCGCAATATATTTCATTTTTAATTTTTTTTTTTAGGAATTGCAGAAATTGGTACGGTTCTTTGCTTCAGATATTAATTTCAGCTCAGACCTCTTAGACATTCCAGATATTTCATGTGATCAAGAAACTCTCGAGAATTTATGTACTAAAATGGCAGCGCAACCAAGTATATCGAAAAGAACTTCTGCAAGTAGATAATTATGCTAAATTATGTGTAATTTATATGCACAATGAGCAAAATTCTTTCAATCCTATTTGCTCTGCAGTATTCAATCATGGCGAAGTAATTTAATCATAGTAATTGTGACAACTAGATCCTTGCAGGTGATGAATTACAAAATAAATTATTGTTCAGAATTGATAGAACTTTTACAGAGTCATTTCCAAGATCGACACGCATCTAGACTAGACTAGAATAGATTATTATTATTATTTCAATTATGATTGAAGTATTCAGAGATTTTACATTTCGTAAAGTAGGAATATTATATAATAAAACCTTTACAAAAAACTGCTTTTAATTGTTAAATAAGTGTACAAAAATAAATTGAATGTGTAATTTTAATGTACAAAGGAATAAGAAATTAAATACTAAAAATCTTTCCATTTTCCTATTTTCGCATTAGCTTTATCTTCCCCTCGTTTTCTTTGTTCTTAAACAGCATCTATTACAGTTTTACTAAAAATGCTCTTCTGTAGTTCTTCACTACTATACCATGTTATCTGGAAAAGAAAAGTATTTACGAATTAATTTGGTTCATGCGAGAGGACGCTGGTTCAATCCTCCGCGTAGCAGTCTGAGTTTGATCATCCTGGGGGCAAGAGTTAAAACTCTGCTGCGAACACTTGGTGGCGACAGGCTTGGGATAGCCTGCCTTAAAGCTCGATTTCCTGTAGTCCCCCCGTGTTACCCTCTGAGAAGGGGATTAAGCACGCTAAAAGGTAGTTAAAAAGTTTTTTTTTTTTGGCTTTATGTCTGAAAGGAGAAAGCAAAAAAAATGTCTACAATCTTATTATATTTGTTACTGAATTAACTACTAACTTTGTATCGTTTGTATTCAGCAGCGGCTTTAGCCCTGCTGAGTATTCTCTCCTTTGAAAAAACTTCTTCCATAGAAGCGTATGTCGTCATTTGACAATCCAATGCCAAACTAGCAATCTCTCTAGATGAAAGGCCTTCTGTCATCTTTGCTACTTTTGAACATGCTTTACTATAGTCGAATATATCCATCTTCAACCTCCTGAAATTTTTAAAAATTACTTTTAACTTCAATTGGATTTAAAATTTATCATTTCAGAGGTAATGTTTAATGACACCAATTTAATTGAGCTATTCCATACCTTTTGCCTTTTGTGGCAGGATCAAGGATATATTTTTTTAAAATAAAGGCAAACCAGTCTCTCTCTCAGGAAGTGGAAAGTTGACTGGTTCATGAACTTTATACTACACAACAGCCATGTCGAGTGCTTCTGGAATGTTAGAAGCTAAGACCAGCATAAATCTGGAAAAGAAACCATTCATATATTTAAAAATTAATCATTATATGGGTGGAAACATTTTATGTTACGAAATACATTATGGAAATTCTATGAAATCTTCTTGTTTAGGTATGTATGTTGTTGTGGCGGTTCTTATTTTTATTGCCGATTAATGTGATTTTATTACGTGTAGGTAAAATTATGAAATATAAAATTATTCAGATCCCCAAACTCTCGAGCGTATAAGGATAAATAATTTACATATAGATATTAATTATTATTTTACTAATTATTAATTAATTATAATTATGATTTTGTTTAGTGTGGCGAATCTGAAGAGAGTTTGAAAGGATTGTTAGAGATATTTGGCAGGGTGTGTAAAAGGAGGGTTTTGAAAGTAAAGGTAGATAAGAATAAGAACAATCATTGGTGTGAAATTATGTTATATGGTGGGGTGCTGGAACAAGGGTCTGAGTTTAAATATTTAGGATATATGTTGGAAGAAAAGGGAACGGATGATGCAGAGTGTAGTAGGAAAGTTATGAATGGCAAGAAGATGGATAGTACCTGAACAATATGGTGATGTAAAGGGATTAAGTCTTGAGTGCGCTAGGATCTTACATGAGGGTATGTTGTTACCTGCTAATGTATAGTTGTGAGACTATGGTCTGGAATAAGAGCTATAGATTTAAAGTACAATGTGTTCAGATGGACAATCTTAGGGGTGTGTTAGGTGCGAGAAGAATTGATAAAATGAGGAATGAACATGTTAGGGAGTTGCGTGGTGTGAAGAAAGGGATAAATGAGAGAATAAATGAAAGTACGTTGAGGTGGTTTGGTCATGTGGAAAGGATGGATGATAGTCGGTTGGTTAAGCGGATGTATTGTGGCGAGTGTATTGGGAACCGGCCGGATGTGAGACAGCGAAGAAAAAGTGGGAGAGAAATGCGAGTTTGGCAGAAGCGAGAAGAAAGGTGCACAATAGGAGTGAATGGATGAACCCTACATAAACGAGATGCCAAAGTGAGGGTCCTTTGCGGTCCCGTGTAGCTCTAGGGTGGATTTTATGACGACGATGAGTTCTCACTAAAAGGTATAAAAGGGGCGGTAAGGCTGGGCTTCCTTTTCGACTTGCGCCATATTCTTCTACTACTTTTCCGTTTCTGTGCATGCTACGCACCATACCCTCAGTTTTGGGAGAGAATGTGGGTGATGATAATGAATAATTATTAATCTATGCAGGCAATTACTAACTTTAATAACAGTTTCCTTATTAAATCAAATTGCCAAATTTGTGTTAAGGGAATAAGATCGAAATTTTGGAGGAGGGGAAAAAAATACTTTTGGCTTGTGATTCTTGACATTTATACTGAATTATAATAATAATAAAAGGATCGGTAAACTATAATAATAAAAGGAATCCTAAATAATTGACATTTTACTTATAATAAAAAATGTTTCTTAATTTGTCAGTTGCAAAAAACACCCCGTTTCTAATTATGTTTAACCTTTAGTGTTTTCACCAATTTCAATGAAACACAGAAAATGTCAGAAATGTTGTAATTAAAGAAAATAGTTATAAAAAAAAAAAAAATACAAGCACGAAAAAATTTATTTTTGTCTATGGAGAATTTTTTTTTTTTTTTTAAATATCCCAGTTTCAGATTTTCATGAAACTTAACATGAAATGTTTAAAATGAGCCGAGCAGAAAGATTAACGTATAAAAAACTGGAAAAATAAGCCTGAAAAAGTTATGAGGTCTTCAAATTTCAAATTTACATGTAAAAATAAGCTTACTGTCACAGGCTTTTTTTTTAATAGGCTTATGGTATTGAATCAATATTTTATTATTTAATCACCACATAGTCCCCGTAGAAAATGTCTGTGTGCCATGCATTTGTATCGTGGGTTCTGATGGATTTTTTAAAACTTTTTTTTTTTAAAACATTTCTGAAATTTTTTTTTTTGAAAATCGCATTTCCACGGTTTATGCGGGATTATAAGTTCTCTTAACGGTGGTTTTCGTTACTAATTTCCCTAATTACAACTTATTTCTAACAATTTCAGTAAGTTTGCGTGAAATTGGCTAGAGGCATTTGGATTAATAAGGTCCTTAAAACTTTACATTTCTCATACAAAAATTAAATATATACATTTTTTTTTTTTTTTTTGTTAAAATAATTTCACTAGTCAACAATGATTTTTTCAGACCTTCACTTTTAAATGAATCTTACGTAATTTTTGATGCTGAACTTTATGGTGAAAAGATTTCCTTTTCGGTCTCAGTTTTTTAATAACAGCCATTTTTTATTTTTCAGCAAATACCATTCATAATCTCCATTTGCATAGAATGTTTTGAACTAAACTCTTTAATGCACCACCATAAATGTGAAATTCGTAAATATAGAAGTATCCGGCAACTTTTAACTACATCTCTTGAGAATTTTGCATGTAAGACAGTATTGGTTTGAGTGTGATGGTATAAGCCAGAGTTTAAATACAGTTTTCATGCGAGTAGGTTTAACGTTGCAGCTACATCTCTTATGTATTCGTTTTATTACTCTCTTTGTAAAGTGAATTGTAGATGGGTTAGGTCAATGGAACATAAATAGATTCACAATTATATTAATTTAATTCTGTAGATGACTTTGTAAGATCAATTCTGTAACATCATCAAGAATAGTTTTAATAATAACTTGCTAAAAACAGAGATGGAGTTTCAAAGAGTCCTCATGAGCGTGGTTTCCATCAGTAGCGCTAGTCTCAGTAAAGAAATAGAACTCCATTGATAACGAAAATCGTATGAATTGTATTTTGTGTAAAATGGATGATCAGGGCAAATCATGGGCTCCTTATAATCTGCTATGCTTCATGTGAATGGATTTTGTCAGATGCCAATTAAATATCAATGATTTGGGAAGAATCATTCCATGGACTGTTGTTTCTGCATAACAAAAATATCAGGAATAACAGCCAAGATTAGACATGGTGGTAAATACCCGGATATTCCCTAGGCTATAAGGTCAATATCACACAATCGAGAGCTTGCAATCCAACACCACCAAAAACCTGAAGCTTAGACGATGATGGTGTTACTAATGTCGAACTTTTTGCAGAAGTATCAGGTGAAGAAGAAAAAATAAAGGCATATTTTTAGAAATATACATATCCTGAGCCTCCTTTAATTAATCAGCCAAAATAACTGGCAACAAGATTGATAGAAAGGAAACATTTACTACAGAAATTTAAAGCAAGTGTTTACCATGACAGCAGTCTGAATTTATACATTACTTTCCCAGTATAAAGAACTAGCTTACTGCAACGATGCAGACTCAACTATAGCTTTGCACGATCCTGAACGATAGGGTTTTGTCATAGACTCCTCAAAGCTTAGTTTGAAAGCAGTTGCTTCATTCTAGAAATAAGTACCCATCAATACCTACAGCTTATGCAGATCACATGGAGTCATCATATGGAAATATGAAACTTGTACTGAAGAGGATTCAGTATGAGAAATACACTTGGCATTTTTGTGGAGATCTGAAAGTGACAGCGATCTTACTTGCAATGTAACTTGAGAACACTCAGTTCTGTTGCTTTTTGTGCGATGAACTGTAGAGATACGGAAAATAACTACAAACCAAAAACAGTGGGGCAAAAAAAAATTAAAACCTTCTGTGGGAGAGAAGAATGTAGCAAAGGAAGGACTGATTGGTGAAGGACAAGGTGCATTTAGAAGTGGTAGAGGATGTATGAATCAAATTTTAACATTGAAACAAATGATTGAGAAAATGAGAGAAGAATAAATTGTATTTCAGTTTAATGGATTTGCAACAGGCGTATGATAGGATTAATAGGAAAGATCTATGGCAGGTGTTAGTGATATATGATATAGGTGGTAGGCTTCTAAAAGGAATCAAATGTATGTATGACGATAGTGAAGCGTGTATAAGAATAAATGGAGTTGAAAGTGATTATTTTGATATTAATAACGGAATGAGACAGGGATATGTTATGTCTCCTTGGTAATTCAATTTGTATATGTATGGAGTAAGAGAGTGGAGGGTGCCCTACTTATTATATGCGGATGATCTGGTTTTGTTTGGCGCATCTGAAGAGAGTTTGAGAGGATTGGTAGAGGGGTTTGGCAAGGAGTATAAAAGTAAGTGTTGATAAGAGTAAGGTTATGGTAATGAGTGAGGGAAAGTTATGTTAGATGAAAAGGGAACGGGTGATGCAGAGTGTAGTATGATAGTTGTGTATGGTAGGAAGGTGGCTGGTGCAATTACATCCTTGGTGGATGTAAGGGGACTAAGTCTTGAGTGCGCTAGGTTTCGCTTGAGGGAATGTTTTTACCTATGTTAATGTATACTGTATAGTAGTGAAACTGTGGTCTGGAATAAGAGGTATAGATCTAAGGACCAATGTGTTTAGATTGACAATCTTAGGGGCGTGTTAGGTGTGAGAAGAATTAATAAAATGAGGAATGAACGCATTAAGGAATTGTGTGGTGCGAAGAAAGGAGTAAATGAAAGAATAAATGAAAGTGCATTGAGATGGTTTAGTCATGTGGAAACAATGGATGATAGTTGGTTGGTTAAGCGGATATATAGTGGTGAGTGTGCTGGGAATCCAACAGCTGGGAAAACAAAGAAATAGTGAATTGAATCAGTAAAGGAATGGCTGGAGGAGAGGAATGTGAGTTTGGATGAAGTGAGAAGAAAGGTGTATAATAGGAGTGAAAAGCGGGGTTTTGTGAGGGAGTATGGTTGTGGCCCACCCAAGCCAAGGGGTGAACCCTACATTGACGAGATGCCATAGTGAGGGTCCGTCGCAGTCCCGTGAAGCCGTAAGGTGGATTTTTCTGACTGCGACGAGTTCTCACTTAAGGATATAACGGTGGTGGTAAGGCTGGGCTTTCTGTTCGGCTTGCGTCATATTCTTCTAATACTTTTCTGTTTCCAGTGCATGTGACGCACCTTACCCCCGGTCTGGGTGGTGGTGGTGGTGGTTGTGATGATGATGATAATGATGATATTATATATATATTATATATATATTATATAATATTAATATATATATATATATATATATATAATATATAATTATATATATATAGTATATATATATATATATATAATATATATATTATATATAATATATATATATATATATATATATATATATTATATATATATATATAATTATATTTTACTTACTTTACTTGGATGCCCCCCACTCCTCTCCTGAGGAACGGGCGTCCATGAGATACTGTGCCACCACAGCAGGCAGGACCCAGATATCCGTAAGAAAAATGCGTCAAAACTATTTCTAATGTCCGTTAGTCTAGCAGAAGATGTCCTGTGTCGTCAATTGTCAGGGAGGGACATTTTTGACAGTGGGGAGAGGGGAGTTATGAATTTTATATTTATATTCCTGAAGGTATAGATGGCGCCCAGAGCGTAAACGGGACAACATTAATCTAGTTTGACGGTCCAAAGTTTCTTTTGTGGGGGATATTTCGGGCGGGCCGGCGGGCGGGCCTGGAGGTATGGTGTTATATGGATAGGTAGAGATATTTCTTTGGGTTAACTGAGTGTGGATGATGGGGGATATTTGGAGCGGGGAAGGGATCGTGTTGTAAATGTCTGAGTAGTAAAAAGCTGGCGGGATCCTTTTCCTTCTCGGTGAAAGTGGCTGCTGTAATGTATAATGCAGAGGGTGGTCAATTGAAAGTGACTTGCTGTATGATTGGCAGCCCATCATGTCGAGATGGACACTTACTGGAAAAAATTTTTTTTTCGGTTAGTAAATGATGGATGGGAGTGAAGGGAAGACAACCTGTTATTATTCTAATAACTTTATTTTGTGCTACTTCTATTTTATGCCTATTGGACTGTGATATTGGTGGCCCTCAGGCCGATGATGCATAGTTTAAGAAGGGACGGAGGCACTGCCTGTATACTACTGAGAGGGTTCCTTTGTTTTAGACAATATTTATTCCGGTTAATGTTTTCATCGCGTTTAATTTGTGTGCGGTTCTAGATGTATTATTGTTTATGTGGGAGGTTAAATGTCATGTGTGTATCGAAGGTTAAGGCCAAGATAGTGGGTTATTTGTTGAGATGAAGTCTAATATTTGAAAGAAGGACATTTGGATGGGTGTTGGATTCTCTTATATCGAGTGTAAGTAGTGTGACAAGGATATTTGAGGGGAGACAAGTCATTCTATTCGTTGATAGTCATTGTTCAAGTTAATTTATATATTGCTGTAGTTTTGTTCTTGTTGTATTTATAGAGGATTTTTGGGCTATTATTGTTAGGTCACCTCTCACCTGCATAGCTGCTGATTTTTATAAATGGGGTTATGAGTTGTGGGTTGAGATAGGCCTTGCATAAAAAGATTGAATATGTTGGAGATAGAATGACACCTTTGGGGGAAGGGGGATCCATTATAGAGTTTGTATTTGCCAGAGTTGTTTCGCCCTTTTATATATATATATATATATATATATATATAATAATATATATATGATATATATTATATATTATATTTATATATATATATAACTATTTATATATATATTATATATATATATATATATATATAATATATTTATATATATTATATATATAATTATATATATTACTATAATGAGAATAAGGGGAACCTGCTTAGAATAATGAAATAGGGATGGTGCTTTTGTAACTGATAAATGGACGCGGGGAGTGTGGAAAGACACTTCGAGAATCTGTATAATATTAACTAATGAAGAGGTGATAGTAAATGAGTGTGGGTTTGATGGTGCAAGAAGAAATAGGTATTTTGAGGATGAGGTCATTAGCAAGGAGGAGGTAATGAGTAGAGTGAGAAAATTGAAGAATGGTAAATCTGGCAGGTGAATTGAAATTACAGGTGAATGATCAAGAACGGAGGCGAGTGGTGAATGAATTGGATTTGGAAGTTGTGTAATAAGCTTTATGGAGGATATAGTTCTGAGGGATTGGAGGAGAGCAGTAATATGGGTAAGGGAGATAAGGGAAACTGTAGGAATTATGGGGGAATTAGTTTTTTAAGTGTTGTAGGGAAGATAATATGCTGGTATTTTAGTCGAAGAGTGCGGTCGAGTGACTAAGGACTGATTAGTGCGGTGCGTATAGGAGTGGTAAGAAGGATGTGGGGTTTGGGGGGGGGGAAAAAAAATTCAAAAAAAAAAATTCCTTTTTAAACTTTGAAACAAATTTTGGAAAATGAGGGAGAAGAAGAATAAATTATATTTAGGTTTTAATGAATTTGCAACAGTCGTATTAGGATTAAAAATAGGGAAGCTTTATGGCAGGTATTAGTGATATATGGTGTTGTGATAGGCTTCTGAATGGATCAAAGTATGTATGACGATAGTGAAGCGTGTTTGTAAGAATATAAATGGTATCAATTGGTGATTGGGGTTTTAGGATATAGGGCGGAGTGAGACGGGTTTGTGCTATGTCTGCTTGGGTTATTCAATTGTATATGGATGGGGTTTTGAAGAATTAGAGGTAGGGATGGCAGAATGTGTTAGAATGATGAGAATGGAGATGAGTGAGGGTGCCCTACCTATTATATGCGGATGATTTGGTTTTCTGTGTGGCGAATCTGAAGAGAGTTTTGGAGAGGATTGGTAGAGAAGATTTGGGCAGGGTATGTAAAAGGAGGGTTTTGAAAGTAAATAGATAAGAGTAAGGTTATGGTTGTGAGTGAGGAACAGTCCTCGGTGTGAAGTTATGTTTAGATGGTGAGCAGCTGGAGCAAGTGGTCTGAGTTTAAATATTGGGGTATGTGTTGGATGAGAAGGGAACGGATGTGCAGAGTGTCGTAGGAAAGTTGTGATGGCAGGAAGGTGCCTGGTGCAATCGTTGGTGGTTGTAAAGGGACTTAAGTCTTGAGTGCGCTTAGAGTCTTATATGAGGGTATGTTGTAACCTTGTTATTGTATGGTAGTGAGACTATGGTCTGGAATAAGAGTATAGATCTAAAGTTTATGTGTCAGATGGACAATCTTTAGGGGCCATGCTAGGTGTGAGAAAATTAATAAAATGAGGAATGACCTTATTAGAGAGATGTGTTGTTTTTTGTGAAGAAAGGGGTAAATGAGAGATAAATGAAAGTATATTGAGTATGGTTTGGTCATGTGCAAGGATGAATGATAGTCGTTGGTTAAGCGGATGTAAGTGGAGAGTGTTTTGGGAACCGACCGCCTGGGAGACCGAAGAGAAGTGGATTGATCCGGTGAACGAATGTCTGAAGGAGAGAAATGTGAGTTTGGCAGAGGCGAGTATAAAAGGTGCATGATAGGAGAGAATGCGGGGTTTGTATGGGGAATGGTTGTGGCCACCTGGGCAAGGGATGAACGGTTAATTGAACGATTTCATAGTGAGGGTCCGTCGTGGGTCCATGAAGCTCTAGGGTGGTTTTCTGTCTGTGAGAGTTTTCACTAATTAATGGTAGCAGAGGGGGCGGTAAGGCTGGGCTTTCTTTTCGACATTTTGTCATACTCTCCTACTGCTTTTTTCTTTTCCGAGCTTTGTAGCGCTCTTACTCCAAATCTGGGAAAAAGGTAGATTAAAGAAAGAAGAAGGAAAGGTTTTAATACTTATAAAAAGATTTAGTATAGATCATATATATATATTTAGATCCATAATACTGTATTGAATATATATATATCATATATTTATATATATATATATATATATTATATATATATATATATATATATATATATATATATATATATATATATATATATATATATATATATATATATATATATAAAAAGGGAAATATTACCTTTGCAAACAAAGTCTTTCCTATTCCAGGAGGTCCATAGAGAAAAATATTTTTGAAATGGCCATTAAATTTCTTGTTCTTAGTACCTATAAAAGAAAAAAATATCAAATTAAGATTTCTTCAAAGGTTATAGATTATTATTTAAAAGTTTGAGGAAAATATTTGCTTAATTTATTAAATTAGTTTCATATGTGCATTACAGTGCCAGCTTGCAGCTGAAATACCTGTAGCTGTTATTAAAATCAAATTCATATAATATACAACAACTAATTATTGATTAGAACCAGTTTCAATATGAATGTGTGGTAATTAGATATTACCAAAACTTTCTCTCATTGAAAATGAAAAAAGGCATGGTAGATGGTCAGTAGAATCCCATATAGATTAAATTAGAATAGAAAATAATGGATAAAAAAAGAATAACGAACTTGAATGCCTAATTCATCATTTTCCTGAAAAGAATCATCTTTATATAGAGTCAGAGTTCATTTCAGTTTTAAAGATATCTTTTATGCTACATCAATTCTATATACAAATTTACAAGATTTCTACAACTGAATCCCTTCCTAGCTTAAGGATAAAAATGATAGTCTTGAAGAACAAACCTATAAAATACGAAGCTTTAGTTTGCGAAACAGATCCTCAGTAACACAATAGATTCTGACCAAACAAGGAACTAAATAACCACAATAAAGTGTAAACTGAATCTTATCAGATGTAATGAAGTTGCCGTTGGGAATGAAATTCTCTCGTGGTAGGTGATACTGACAAAACTCCTGTAACGACTAACCACAGCAACTTATATGAGGAAAAAAGTAAGCGAAAAATCATCCTTCAATATATTAAATTACTCGTCTTGCATATAACATATATATATGTAAAATATACTATATCATTTGAATGCCCTGTAAGGTCTAGTAAGCATCGCTTTTATAAATAGATTAACTAATTATATATGTATATAAGATTATATGATTTATTTTTTTATGGCACTGAAAACATATAAAATATCTATCTACTTTCGATAAAAATTAAATTGAAACAGTCCTGCAGAAAAATTGACAAGACTATAGAGATCAAATGTGGATTGTAGTCATATATACATAAGCTGATCATAAATACTATCACCTATATATACTATCATAGATAATATTATATACTATACTACTTTATATATACTACTTAACACTACTAGTATTATATATGTAATTTCTTAGATTAATATGCTATAAATTAGTATATAAATAGAAATATATAATATAGAATATATATAATTGTTAAATTAAAAAATATATATATACTACCATCAAGTTATTAACTACTGTAAGGTTGTAGTAAGACTATATATATATATATATATATAAATGATATTACTATGATTGAAACCCTTCGTTGCATAAAAATTGATAAGAATATTGAGATAAAACAAAACTTTACATAATCAAAAATCCCAAACACGTAATTCTAACACGTGGTAATATTCGTTTTTATCTTTATACTAGGCGCAACAAGCATGAGTCCCACATATACTAGAGTGACCCATTGATGGGCGTAATGGACATCGGAGACCAAGTGAATGCCAAATTACTATCACAACCCACCTTCATCTGCAGGCTCCGCAGAGTGCAAAGTACCTGCAAATTGACCCTGTAAGCAATTTTTTGAATCTTGCCAGAAAGAAACACTTAAGAATAGGTAATAATATATATATATAATATATAACCATAGTATATCATATCATAATAGACATCAAGATGACGTTATCACTCGAGATCTTGCATGATATACTACTTAAATATATATATATAATCCTGTATAATCTATTAAAAGAAGAGCTGAATATGAGCTATTACATAGCCATCATATTATAACTATATAATATATAATATTAATAAATATATGATATAATCATATATATATAATATCGATTATATATCTAATATGTATATATTAATATGTATATAATAGTATCAGATTCAAGTAATAGTATATATACTAGATATTATATATATATATGTATAAGTACCTAGCTGGCTAGGTGAGCTATATATTAGTATTATACATCATCATTATATATATATAGTATATATATTATATGATATAATTATAGTATTACTTAGTATGCCTAGATCGTATACCAGGAAGGTGGGATCTAGTAACAAGGGTCATTATATAACGGTAGATATACTATCCTGGATATACATCAGCTATTATTATAATTCAAAAGGTAGGATAAAAGAGGATCTGACCTTTAGTATAATGCGCAGGTCAATATTTTATAACATACTCAAGCTAAGATAGTTAGTACTCAGGTTAATCGTATAGGATATCTAACATAGAATAGTATTACTCAGTAAATGATGCTTGAGAGCTTACACAGAGGGATAGGACCCGTATCAAGAGCTTATGTATACCTATTCAGGTATGATAGTGTCAAATTTAGGGATGTAATCACATCGTAATTGCACGAATTTATTTTCTAGGAATAACAGAGACATTCAAGTTACATACGAATGAGACAAGCTGAGTAAAATAGAGAATAGCTCTTTGATACTATATAGTGGCACTTTAAGACTCATATATATATATATAATATATATAAGATTTATAATATTTTATCTAATATTATACTATATATATAATAACTATAATATAGGTATCATAACACAACTTCTGTATTGTCTTGAACTATAATATCTATAATAATATAATATATATAATTATATATATATATATATAATATAATATATTATAGTATAAACCATACTCTATATACGGTATAATATATATATAATATAGATATATATAATATATATATTATATATATTATATATAAGTATCATATACTACTATAGTATTATTTTATAAATACTATTAATACTAACTCTATATTATATATAGTAGAAGCGCCTACTTAATACTCCTTATGATATTACTATTATATATATTCAGTGCCCTCTATATTCTTTCCTTTTCTTTCATCAGATTGCTCTTCACAATACCCAACATTATAGTAAATTCTTAATGAAAAACATTTAGCCATGCTTGTCCAATTGTCTGGTCATCCTCTACTGACTCCTACTTTTCTAATCAAGCCCTTTCCTCATAACTTGGTTATGTTATGGTTAGGTTGCATTAGGTGTTAGGTAGTAGAGCTTAGGTCATAGGCTACCTTAGGTGGTCTAGGTTAGGTTAGGTTACGGGTCTTAGTGTTCATGGTTAGGACTTCAGTTAGGTAGACTTAGATTAAAGATTAAGGTTACGGTTATTATTCACTAGAGTCCTACTTGTAGGTTTTTGGAATAAACGTTACGTTACGTGCCTTACGCTTACGTTTCACTCATTACTGTATAATTGGTTCATCGGTTACGTTACGCTTACGTTACGTTTTTAGCCGTTGCTTCTACGGTCCTTACTTCTCTTGTGCTACGTACGGACGTTCTGTTACACAGTTACGTTACTAGTTTACGAATTTACGCCTTACGTTACCTTACGTTACGTTACGCTGTACGTTACTTACGTTACTCTTACGTTCACGTTACATTACGACTTTGGTATAAATTGCTTACTTCTTAGCGTCTATCGCTTGAGTCTTCGACTGGCTCACTTAATTTACTATCAAGAAATACACATTAGTAGGCAAGCAGAAAGAAAATAAATGCACGTGGCTAAGAATGCGTAAATATGTATTTTTTATCAGATACGGCAATACACACTGGACATACAAACAATCTTTTATGAGAAAGAAGGAGAAATATTTGGAAAACTTTTTCCAACGTCATGTAGAAATTGGCGAAAAGACCAAGCAGTTTTTTTTTTATTGGATCTGGATCATTTGTGGAATCTTTATTGAACTTTTTCCACTAAATATTTAATAAAATCTATAATTTTTGAGATATTTTAATACTTTTTTCAATATAACACTGAAAAAAACGTAAAAGTGAAACATTATTCATGAATGGAAGAAAATATCTGTGCAAGATACTTTTTTAGACCTAAACCCTTGAAAAAAATCAGAAAATTTTACTAAGTATTTGAACAATTTTAGCCTTGTGTTTTCACATGAATACTAATGTATTTTATATGTATATTCTTCTGTCTACTCGTATATGTAATGCACTGACAAAATGTTTCAAATATCTGAGGGAGAGTATTTTTATTACGTTTTTATTGCGGGGGGGGGGGGAGGGTAAGTAGAGGTGTTAATTACAAAAATTATGGAAAAGGGAAAAATCTGTTTTTCTTGTAAACCAAATTTCGATATATATACATTTTATTTATTCATCCTAATTTCATGAAACTTTCAGTTTAAAATTCCTCGAGGCAAACACCTTTTTTTTTCTTTTCTTTATTCCCAATGGAATGCCCAATTGCCAGTCGTTCCCATTTTTATTAGTGGCACCGGCCCTTTGTCAAAATGACTTGAAAATTGAAATAGGAATATTTAGGTTGATGATCTAAAAGTTTCTTAAAAGGGATTTTTTCGTGTATGTTGCCAAAAAAAAGTACCATGATCACATTTTTTTTTCTTTTTTTTTTTTTTTCTTTTTTTTAAGGTTAAAAAAAAATACGACATTTTTTTTTAAATTTTATTACATGGAATTTTCAGAGTGGGTATTTTTGAGGGAAACATCTTTTTTTTATTTAAAAAATTTTTATTTTTGTTTTGTTTTTGTATGCCCGACCATATTGCCGCTTTTCAGAGGAAAGTTTTACAATTTTTGAAAATTTTTCCGTGAACAGCAACAAACACTCGGGTAAATAAAAGGTTATTTAAAATTGAAAAGGTGTATCTCCGCCAATTAAATATTTCCTAAAAATTTTATGGGAATCAAATGAATATTAAAAAAGTTATCGCCAAAGATCGTCTCTAAGAAAAAAAACTTTTGGTCCAGCACAAATTGAACATAGTTGAAAATTGATGATAAATTAGATAATTCCATAGAAAAGTATTCTGGATAATATATTCAACGACCCATATAATTAAATTTTTTGAACAAAAGATTTTTTGCTTCTATTCAAAAATGTTCAAAATCGATTTTCCTTTCTATTGACCATAAGGGGAGGGTCTAATTTTTGGTTCGGGCTGAGCCCCATTTTGCCCCAATCTTAAAATGGACCCCAATTTCCTAATTTTCACCCGATTTTGATCAAATAAACAGCAAACTGCAGCATTTTGTAACCTTTAAAACGTCGTTTTCGGGTGTTTTTCTGTGTCTATAGTCATTTCTTTTTTTTTTCTTTTTTTTTTTGAAAAAATATGTTTTTACATTTTTTTAAATTATGTACATCTCGCCCAACTATATACGCCCTGAAAATTTGATTTTGATCGGATGAGTAGAAAAAGATGTTAATATTTCAATTTTTCAAAAAAAAAATTATTTTTAGAAAAAGTGAAACATTGAGGGTTTTCTTCTACTTATCCGATGAACATCAATTTTCAGAGCGTATATAGTCTGGCAGATACATCTTTTTTTACTTAGATAATAATTTTGTATACTCGAAAAAAAAATTTTCTTTACATTTTCCAAGAATTTTTTTCTTTTGTATAGTGATTCCAAGACAAATCAAAAATCTAAATAAAAAATTTGCATCTCTCCTACTACAAATGCCCTAAAAATTTCATTCAGATCGGATGACCATAAAAAATATTTTGCAATTTTTTGAATTTCAAAACCCTAAAATAGGTTTTCTTTCTTTCTTTCTTTCTTTCCTTTTTTCTTTCTTTATTTTCTTCCAATGGATTTTAGAACATAGTCCAATCTTTGTGTATTTCAAGTTTGAAATCATTTTCGAAAAAATGTAGGGGACCAGTATCGAAAATGTCAAAAAAATAGGTTTTCAAAAAACGAAAATACAAAAGAAAGTCCAGTATACATAGAAAAAACACCCGAAAACTTTACGTTTTGAAGTCGGAAAAGGTTTTGCGGTTTGCTGTTTTAGTGATCAAAATCGGCTGGAAAATTAAGAATTTAAGGTTTATTTTAAGATTGGATGGCAAAATGGGGTTCAACCCGAAACAAAAATTAAACTTTTCCCTTTTTTAATCAATTAACAAAACGAAATTAAAAGATATTGGGAAACCTTCTGGAAATAAACCGTTTTAAGACTTTTAATATAGCT
>JABUQX010001550.1:22500-40000 GCA_015478945.1 Trachelipus rathkii | reverse complement strand
GCTAAAATTCACTATTAAGTATCATTTACTTGGTTGACATTCTAAAGTTACAAAAGCATACAAATGTTAATTGTTTCTAATTTGAATAAAAATTAAAATAAATATATAGTGGATATATCAACTATGATATAGTGTAAATCTCAATTCGATATTTATAGCCTTCAGCCTTTTGTTTGTGTACAGTTGGAAAAGTGGTATTTTTTAATCTTTAAAATATTACTCTAATCTAAATATATAATAAAAGTAAAATAACATTTTCACTTTTTTAAAAATTAATAATAAAAAGTATAAATTTTGATACTTGTAAGCATTCAAAATTTCCCATTTCGGTAATAATGGCTTCTAAATATGCAAACTTGATGTATTCTATGAATAAATCTTAAAAGCTATTTAGAAAACTTTTGATGTTTTATATGTGTTTTGATCATTATGGTAAGTTAAATAAAACGAAATAATGATCGACCATACAGTTCTGATTCCGAAGAAAGCTGGAGTTCAGCAGACATTTGTAACAATGGTATGAAGGAAAGGAAGTCATTTCAGTTGCAAGATGGTCCTGTGACAGACAATACAAATTTACATAATTTCACAGTTAGAGGTTTCGGTGCAAAGTGGGACGCTAATAATGGACGATTTGACGAGGAAAATCCACCAGATGGTATGGAAGAAATCAAAATGACTTAAGCAGAGAAAAAATTTCCTCAGTTAGGAAAGTCAACTTTATCTATAAGGGCATAAAAGGCTAATTAGTAAAAATCTGGAGTGGCATAAGATGACTTAAAAAGTATGCACAGTGTCTCTTCAGATCATGGAAAGTTAATGAAAAAAGTGAGGCAGAAACTTCGGCGCGATAAAAAGGTAGCTAAAACTTAGGAAAGGCTCATTGATGACATTACAAAATGTAGTACTGTTACTACTAAACGTAGTGGGGCCGACACTATGCAGTACGATGAGTTGTACGATGGATTTAATTACTAAGCAGGAAACATTTATTTAGCAATATTTTATTTATTGTTGTTGACCTCTTTGTTAACTTTGACAGTAAGTCTAACAGCCTTAGTAAGCCAATATACAGACACAAGCATTGGACCGTAAAACGTTACCTTATATTTAGAAGACGATTATGTTGAAGACACGCAGGATAAAATTACCGACACCAGATTTCTGTACAATTATAAACAAGAAGATCCACCAGGTGCATTAAAATTTAAACAAAAAGCCAGCCAAGACAAGTACATATGAAATTGAATAACGCAAAAAAAGCCGAAAAAAACAAGTAAGAAATCGAAAGGCTAAATACGACTTATAAATATCTAACAAAAAATTGCTATATATCATATATTATTTTTTTAGGATTTTGGTAGTACTGTATAACGAAATAGAATTATAATTAGCAAAAACGACAACAAGATAAACTCACATTGGATTTTACTCCAATGTAAATTCAACAGTCATCATTCGAAAAGGGACAATAGTGTCTAATGACTCCACTTTATGCAATACCCTTACCTGCTATTAAGTACAATTATGCGTGTTCATGATTCAAATATTAAACGTTCCAAGATCCATTGGCAGCCTGTTTGAACCCGGTGGTTCTTAGTCACTCATCTAGAAATAGAGCTGATCCAGTGCGCTCCGTGATATATTTATTTATGCAAAAATCTTACACCGAGAAGCAACGTATGAGAGATAAAATATTATATCTAGGTGAGCGGTGCTGAAGCAAAAGCATACGAATTTCAACATGAGTAAAGTGTTGTTCATATCGGATCTTAACTGAGTACATATTTATACTAGAGAATACAATCGTCCGATCCTATATGAGTGCATATATAGAGAGTGAAGATTCCGTTAATATTATATTAAATAACCAACCACCTATAGAGATCTGTTTATAAATTTAGTATGAACTCAATTATAATTCGAATTCCGATTTGCCGTGTTTCAATAAGCATTTAATATTGAACGAAATGTATTATAATATATTAATATTATATATATAACTATTATATTAATATATAATATATTAATTATATTAATTTATATATATATATTATATATATATTATATGTATTCATAATATATATCTATTTAAAATTTCTATATATAATATATATATAAAAATCTCAGATAATATATCTTGATATAATCTCGCATTTTTATATATATATATATTAAATATTAATATATATGTATATTATAAATAATATCATATATATAAATATATTAATATAATCTATATATACTCATAAGCTTAATAATGAAAAGGAGTCACTCACACATATAGGTAGACTAATAATTTTCCTCACTACGAAATACTCCTATATAATATATATATTAATATATAATATATATATATATATATTAAAATATGATATTTATATATATATATATATATACTACTATTAATATATATAATATATGAATAAATATATAATATATATATATATAAATATATATTAATATATTAATATTATATATATTATTATATATATTAATATATATATATATATTATAATATATATATATATATTAATATATAAATAAGGTTAAATATATATACTACTTCTTTCGTTCAATTGGGTTACATATTCAGTACACTAATATTATATGAATATTATATATAATATAGTATATAGTACTTGTACACGTGATTAATAATTTTCGTTTTCCCCACAAAGAATTGTATCACCAACACAATGTTTACAGAGATAGACCCGTGTATTAATTTTTCACCACCTGATTACACAAACTTTTGAGCGTTTGTTATCTTGTATCTCGAAAACATTTTAACAAATATTCTTTTTACACCTATTATAAGCATATATCGTACGGCGACAAATAGATGAGCCACCGAGTTTTTCTATTGTCTCATAATCACACTTCACGGCGTGCTATTTTCCTAAGTGCTTTCAGACTTGATTATCCAATCAAATGTCATAATCATTATCGAGTTTCCCACATATATATTTCGGCTTAATGGCCCACATTTAGATATTTGTTCTCAAAATGTTAATGTGAAATTAAAATTGCCTAATAAAATTCTAAATATAATCTTAGATGATATCTATAGTGGAGGAGAAAGGTAACAGCATAAAGGAAAACTAATCACTATTAAGAACTATAAAGGTGTTATAGGACGAGTGTAAAGGAAATCTGAGAGAGAAAACTATAGAGAGAAGGATAGATACAGATAAGAGTATTGAGAGAGAGTGAAGTAGAGAGAGAGAGAGAGAAGAGAGAGAGATGAGTAAGAGATAATGATAGAGAGAGAGAGAGAGTAAGAGAGAGTAAAGAGAGAGAGAGAGAGGATTAGTAAGAGTAGGAGAGAGAGAGAGAGATAGAGAGAGAGAGAGAGTGAAGAGGAGAGAGAGAGAGAGATAGATGAGAGAGAGAGAGTAGAGGAGAGAGATTGAGTATAAGTAATATGAGAAGAGAGAGAGAGAAAGAGATAGGAGTTAATATAGAGAGCTGGTGAGTGAGAGAGAAATTATGCAAAGACATAGAATATTCACTTATATATAACAGTTTCCTACATTATATTATTATTATTTTATATAGATCAATAAATTCAATTTGCATATCCAAGACTAATATAGATGTTAGAATTTTAATAGATTTAGACAATACCTTAAGTTATTACAAAAGATTAATATTAATATAAAGATATTAAAATCAATACGTAAGAGTTCTATTGACTTATCACTGTAAAAATAATTATAATTAAACACTAAACTGAATAAATTGTGTATAATAAATTAACTTTGTCATAAATAAATTTGAAGAACTATGTGAGAAATATAGTACATTTTATTTATCAATTAGATGTATGAGGTCACGTACTCTCTACATCTTCCAGAGAGACTTACTCACAAAGAAAAAATGTCATTCGCTTGCACGAAATTATAGGTAATTATATGTAGGTAAAATAACATCTTCCTAGAAGTAATATTTAATACTTAAATACATTATTTCAATATTAAAAAAATAGTTATAATAAGTAAAATAATAATAATATAATAGATAATAATAATAATAAATAAATCAAATATAATTCGACGAAATCTTGTTTTATCTTAATAATAATAATCATTAATATTTATATTTTATGAGATAAAAAAATAATTGTTTACAAATAATAATAATAAAGAATAAGTAATAAATATCCATATATAAATTAAATAAATAAATAATAATAAAATAAAATAATTAATATTATTATAATTTTAAAACAAAAGTGTAAGAAAATCTGATTAGCAATTAAATATATTATAACCTATTATTTCAAATCAATAGTATAAAATAGTGATAACACGTAGCTTGCCCGCATTAATTACTTAATAATAATATCGAGTTAATATTAATGAGCAAAGACGTTAAAATATTTTAAAGACATAGTACACGTAAATATTTAATAATACACATACGCGAAATTTTAATAATTTCGTGATTACACGTTCGTGACTCGCGTTCGTATAAACCTCGTGAATGACACGTGAGATTTCCTGACTCAAATATACATTTTTATTATGTGAACACGTATATCATTTTAAGAAACCCAAAAATTTTTATAATATATTTAAATTTCCATATACTAAATAAATAAATATAAACACTAGCTGTAAAAATATCTATATAATTAATCCAAGAATTTATATAATTTCAAGTTAATAGAAACTTATTTTATAAAAAGTCATAACTCATAGAGAATTAATTAAATTTTGAGTAGTTTTAATAAAAAGAGACCGTGTATTTAATTATTATAATCATACTTAAGTGTATAATAATTCAGATGAGAAAGTAAGGAGACTACCCTTCTGGTCATTTCTTATAGATGTTAACATACTCATACTGCACCTTACAAGGACCGGAGAGATTGGACTTTGATCTAGTACTAATGTTGTGATAGAGCCCATTGATTTTTAGAATATAAAACAGAAATATAAAAAATCATAAAAAATGATTTATATATACATAAATTATATAATTGAGATATACATACTATTGTGATTATGAGAGTATTATATTCTAATATATGTGAATAATTATATTTAAAGCTGAGATTTATTAAGTAAATGAATTGAACTGTTCATTAACAATTCAAATATGAGCCTATAATAAACCTACGTATATAATCTGCCAATATATGTTCTTTACTAATTAATTTTGAGAGTCACGTTAAAATAGCACTTCCTAAATGCATAGCATTATGACTAAAATACGATATAACCGCAAGCTCGAAGCATTTCTTACGTTTTGAGTAATAAGCTAATCCGTCCGTCTTAACTTAAGAAACTCGTGATACAAATATTATGACTTAAACACGTAAAGTCTCCGGAACTATAGTGGTAAAATAGATCTATGTCTCCGGAATTATCTTTAATAGCCCATATTTCTTCGCTGAGTAATATAATCCGAATATAGATCTTAATATACGACTCCTCCTTGCGTTTCCGTGCACTTCATCTCTGTTGTGCATATCAAGTATACGATAAAAAAAGTGTAAATAATAAGCACTTATAGCTCTATGAGCGTTCACAAAAATCCTTACTCTAACAATACTGGCCCTACGTATAGGCGTTTATGGCAATCCTTCATATCTAATATTTTTGCACGTAAATATAAGCTTGATTCTAGTCCTATAAAACAATTACTTTAAAATATAATTCTCTAATTTCCTTAAAACCATAACTTGTATAGAAACACATTCCATCTCAGACATAGTTTGAGAGACAAATTATCCTCGTACCAATCTATTCACCTTTAACCCTACACACTTTGCGAGAGCTTATTGCTCTATTCATATTCTCATCTATCCCCAAACTCCCACCCTGGCTCCACCCCAACCTCTCATTAATAAAATGATTCCAAATGCTTGCAAACAAAGTAAATCTCGTGAAAGTAAAAACGATAATATATGCGCTAGTCTATCTTATATGTCACCTGAGATGCGAGAAGTTAAAAACTGTTTGTATCACTAGCGTCCTAAAGACAGTTCCTACTCACCGCCACCAGCCGTCCATCACGACCCAAAAACAGTGCAAAACTAATCGAAGCATCACGGTCTATTGTGTGTAATTTAACACAACATGGTCTTAATTATTTGAGAGTGAGTATTTAAGAAAATCTAATCACTACAGAATAAAAAAGATTTTTGGATAATGATATGTATACATGCTATTGCACTTCAATTCTAAATCTTTATTCTGAATCGCTCATGAGATAATGTATTTACGTACTAAGAAAAATCACTATATATAACTTATAGTAGTCTTCTTTATTTTATCTCTGATTTATAGGTATTATAATCGCTATTTACCGGTAATTTCGTGATTCCGTTGAATTCGCTCAAATATCTCGAGATGATTAACTGATGGATTCCATGATATCCTGGTTTACTGTTTCCGTGATTCTCATGTGATTTTTGCGAAATTTCGCGCCGATTTTTCTATGATGATTACACACTTTGTACTTTACAGATTTCGCGATTCAGACCTGACTCCAGTAGATGTGCGTGCACACGATTCACGTGTCAACCGTGAGTGGAGCACGCAGCGCACTTCTGAAATCTAAGCGCTCTAATTCCGATTATTCCGATCATAAGCCATCTATCCATAGCGAGTCTTCTACACTTGCATTCTCAGCTTTAACATGCACATTACCATTAGTCTTATCTCAATGACTTCTTACCACCGAGCTCCCATCCTTGCCTTCCTTTCTATCGCGTGCGCTGCTGGTCTCGTTTCCATTACCGAGATCTTTCGTGCGTGAGCGTACCCCCAGCTCTTACTATGCCGAGCGTTTCAATTCTCCTCTTGCATTCTCTCCAATGTCCCTTACAAACCTCATTAATCATGGTGCTAATCCTAGGCTAGCCAGTGTCCTATTTGTGTCACCTAATTATACGAGTCATACCTCACCTCCCACTAACTTTATCTTATCCTTATTTTACATTTAATCGGAGCTTTCCTTCTTGTCATGCTCATTCTTCTTATCGCTTCCTCATTTATCCGACTCGCACCTACTATATCAACGTACTATAACTCTCCGCCGACTGTAATTCTTACTATCCTCCCCTTTTGCTAGTTTTGTACTGGCACTAGATTGTCTCTGCTCCACTCCATTCAAACCAGCAAATGTCCAAAAATGTGAACCTGGTATGTAAAGCACTGATACCTTCCTGGATGTTTATCCACAACCCCTTCATAAATGCGGGCAATAATCGAGAGACTTAACATTGGTTACATTGTCCTACATCATAATTGTCTCTTCAGTATGGGAATACACTGCTCTTACTGCCCCCACACCGAGCTGCACCTCTTCATAGACTATCCTGCTATGAGTTCTTGTCATACAATTCTTCCTAACCTCATCTCAAAATATCATAACTATATCCATTTCGCCAACCAACTCAAACCTAAATCTAACATAACTTTACCACCCCTCTATACTACTTATCCCTCAAGACCTACCACCTCCACCTCTATTACTCAACTCTCTCCCTCCACTCTCTAACTTTACATATCTCTATACTGAGACTTAACACCAACAGAATCTCCGTCTATATATCAGCATGTTATCTTACCGTCTGACACGTCACTCTGAGTGCACTTTCTCTTCTCAGCCTGTGTTAGCGCTTAAATACTTTATCTCACGTGACCTATCCAATTATTAGTCATCTCACTGTTCACCTCCTCTCGGCTTCCCAGTCTACTAACAATTATTCCAAAGAGGTTGGGCTGTCCCTGAAGGCGCCCTTCAGCACAATTCTATCTCCGCACTGATATCGTCACGTATTAGTTTCTACGCGCCGTGCTTCGAGAGGTCTACAGATGACAGCTCATCACGCTTCATTCCTACATCATAACTTGATCGACCTGCGCATGTATCAAACGATACAACCCACACACCATCCGCGTGGAGTCATACGACACGCTTCCCCTTGATACAGCGAAAAGCCTGGTGGCAACGACACAGCGCCGAATCTCATCATACTATCTCACTAATTCTAGTATTCTATACAATTAACTTTTACTATTCCTGTACAAACTCTCCATAAGCTCTACTCTCAACTTATACTATACCTCACACTGCATATTCTCTATTATCTCTGACAACACTTCTCCACACAAGGCTCCTAGCTAGGACACTGAATATCATAAGCACTTTTCACTTCAGACTAATGTAAAATGAGCTATTAATATGCTCGTTATTTGAGATTTATAAAATTCCAATCCTTTCGTCAAAGGTATAATAATCTGCAGAGCGAACAAAGATGAAATTTAACAGTCACGTGAGCTCAAGTTTCTTCTATATCCTAGCGTACTCTTTTAATATACCCACCAGCCTTGGCTCTGACACTACTATTCCTCACCTTTTCTGCTAAAATTATCTTCATATGTTTTTAACCTAATGTAGTTCAAACAAAGGTAAATATGCCGTACTTATGATACGCTCTTACTTTACAGTCTCCTGTCTAATAAATCTAATCTGTTTCACCTTAATATGTGATACTGAGCTTGCGGCGCAAGGAATGTTAAGAAAAGTGATTATAGAAAGTGAGACAGCTTTCCCAATAGACCTAGGTACTTCACTCTGTTCTTATGGAACATATCACTTAAAATGAACCACACAGTTATCAAATTGTCGTGGTATCTCTCTCGCCTACGATATATCTCTCTGTAGGTTGGATAAACCCCCTCTTTTAATCAATTCTATGGGTATCCAATCACAACGGTGCACTTCCGTTCTTAGTTCGATTACTATTGCGACCAGAGCCTAGACCTCACTGCCAATATCTGTTCTCATTCAGTGATGTAATCTGCAGCACGCGCTCTGAGCGCTTCACTCTACCACTCTACTTACAGTTAGCTCTTCACTCCGCGCGCGCGCGCCCGCTGTTCATAATGCACATTTATACGCAGTTCGAGCGTGACGAGCCGTAACCTCGGGGATGTTGCGTCTGTCTCAAGTCTCCGTCCCATGCGCCGCTGTTTATGTGTCTGAATCTGCATTTCTACCGTAGAATTACATCCTCGCGTCACTGCTTATCCGCGACTGTGTGCAGTGGGCCAATCTACTTGTACCTCATGGCTCGATCTCTGCGTCCTATGTAGAGCAGTTTTATTTTGCTCAATCACTCACTAAACTCTTGCCTCCATCGCTTTTGTCTGTGCCTCTGTCCGCAGGTCCACGGACGGATCCGCAGTCACAGTGCATGTTCGTTTCGCGCCTCCACTCTCGTGTGCACGCTGTCTCTGTGATGCCTTACCTCTTTCAGGCTATATCTATCTATCACATACATCTTGTCTGCGAGTCATTTGGTGCTTTACCTCACGGCATCACTCAGATTCTGAGCACTCATTGCTGTTCCTACGTACTATCCAGATCTCGTATTTGTTTCAGCCACCTTCTCATCAAATAACCGTTTTCCCGCTAATCTTTGATGTGCACGCCCTCACACTATCACTTCTCTCTAGCTCACCAATCTTGTGTGTGGTGTCTTTCTCTTCTTGTGTGTCTCGCTACCCATCCTCTTTGTCTATCTCTGATGCAGATTCGTCCCTATTCGCGATTCTTTATACGTGTTTAGCATTGTATCCTCCCCCATGTGGTGCGTGCTGCCTATCCGTAAGGATTGTTGTGCGTAAGTACCTCACTTTCACATCCGTACCAATAATTGGTTGTCCTTTCTCGTCCACAGACTCCTTCTTCACTGAGATATACCCATCCCTTAATCACATGTCTGCTGTAAACAACTTTCTCTTCTTACTTCCTTGAAAGAATGTGCAATTCTGTAGGCCCCGATAAAGTGATGCCTCCTCCTAGAGCAGCTTATATATCTTCCATCATCCTACTCCAGGAATCCGCACCACAGAGACCGAGAGAGTGCTACTGACTCTGAATCATATGCGAGTCTAACTCTCGCTCATATTACTATAGCTAACGCATCCTCTTACTCTGATACCTGACTCGTACAAAATCAGACACTCACAGACGTATTATTCAGTACCGTCAAGAGCACCTATTGTCCCAATTGTCGCTAGACCTTGTACACAATAGGAGATGTCTTTTGCATTCTCAAATTCTCCTGGCTGAATAATGTTGAGGTTCCAAGTCCCTATACCCCGCCCTCTGCGTATACCTCAATGTGCTCGAGTCGCGCTTGTGTTTGTGGGAACAGGAGATCCACATTCTATATGGCAGCCTTATGATCAATGCCCTCCTGCGGATATTATCAGTACATCACGAGCAATCTAACTTCGAGCGCACACACTGCTCACTTCCTTCCAATATTCCGTCAATTCACTATCTCCTCCCCATACGGTCGCTAGTCGTGTTCACTTGTCTCCACCCGCCAGCCTGTATCTCTGCAGGATCTCTTGCTTCTGCGCACCTCGATTCGTGGCGACTTGCGTGCAAATCTTCAATCAGGTACGAACGAATCGACACATGCCATCCGTCTCTCATTACATACCGGCTCTTTCCTCCAGTGTCTTCTCTCGCTGCCAACATTTCTAATGGACCTACCCTTGTTCTCGCGCGGTCTCTCTTTTCACTGTCTACTTGCGGCGGTGTCGTCTAGTGGTCGAGCCAGTCGAAACCTCCATTATCGCATAGATATCAAGTTTGGGGTGGCAGCCTTCAACCACTTGATCTAAAGGTGCACTCTTGACAAACACTGCGTTCGTCTGACTATCCCAGAGCTGCCTCCGGAATTTCCGTGCTTGTCTCACTTGTCCGATAGGTGGGAGAACATTCTTCGTGTGCCTAATATCTGAGTACGCACAATGATTAACTCGCTCCAGATCACATGGCTGCGCGTGATACCACAACTCAATCTCTATCCTCCCTCTTATCATCACATATCAAGTTATCGGAGTCGCACTTTACCACTCCATCACAAGATTCACTCCCTCTGTCTTCGCTGCACTCTTTCTATCACTCTCATTCGCATCCCAGACATCAAAACTACCTCCATCACCATCTACTCCTCTCTCCTCTCTCTCATCGGTATCATCTCACGTCATGGATCTCCTGTTCTCTCCTCCTTCCACTAACTTCATATGGTGCGCAGTCAAGTGACCTGTAGCCGTAGCGCAATCTTTATAATTTTAAAGCCGAACTATTTTATATCCTGCTCGATGTTCTATCCAGGTCTATAGTAATACGCGTGATTGTCTTCTGGTGTTGCTTTGTTATATTGCTTGATGGTTTCAAAATGGCGGGGTTTCATTGCTTCCCGTCCCCGTTGCGGTGCGTTCTTCTGAGTAGCGATAGTCAAGCAATTTATTCTATGCTCTCAGAGGCAGGGTTGGCTTGCCGTAAGTGTTCCTATTCTTCTGTGCACGTAGTAGTATCTCATATATAATATTATATAGGGAGAAGAGAATGGCTAAGGGAGGGTTTTCACCATATCCTCTAGGAGCCATATAATAAATATATATGTACGTAAAATAGATAAACGTATCTCATATATGAGACAAATCACTTAAGATTCAGAAACCTTCTAATCTAGCCAGGTAATTACTTATTTAGTACGCTTCTTTATTATATACTCTATAAAAGTATATAAATTATATTTTTAATTCATTTATGTTCAAAAGCTGGATATATAGTAAATATAGGAGAATATAATAATGTATTATATATATATATATTATATTTACTTATCTTTATCTATTTTCCCCAGGTAGGTTTTTCGCCCTGTCAGCTGGACTAGCATATCTTCTTCCTTCTGGCACCCAGAAACTCTTGACCTAGAGCACTTTAGGAAACTATTTTACTCGGTGCAAAGGTTTCCGATGCTAGTCCTTGAGTTGAAAAACTTAGGTAGCGGTTTTATACCATCTTCTCCATTTGCCCTCGAAACTCTGTTCTCACAGAGTTCTCCAGAAAATCGTGTTTCTAGGAGCATCAAGATCCAACGTAGCTTGGTCCAAGAGAATACTAAGGTTACAGAAAAGTAATAGTCCAGGAGTTTGCTTAGCCCTGTCGCCCTATATATTATTATTATTATTATTATTGTTTACCATCCACACCACACACTTCCCCCTGGTAAGGTGGAGTCTAAGGCTTATAATATTATATATATATATATATATATTATATATATATATATCTATATATATATATATATTATATATATATATATATATATATATTATATATATATATATATATATATATATATATGTATAATTATATTATATATATAATATATGATATTATATGTATATATATATAATATTATATATATATATATATATATATATATTATATATATATATATGTATATTATATATATATATATATATATATATATATTATATATATATATATAATATATCTATATATATATAATATATTATATATATTATATATATATATAATATATATATATATATAATATATATATATAATATAATATATATTTTAATAAATAAATAAATACCTCTGGGGTCGAACTTATTATTATAAAATACGTTTGAAAAAACATGACTAATTATTTATTCCTCTAATTTCATAACAATATTAATTCATTATTTATTTGTGTATAATTATAAAATAATTATTGAAAAATAGTGTCAAATTTTCATCATTATTTTCCAAACTATTATAATTTTTGATGTAATTTATTTAAATATTCGGAAATTACGATGCAGAAAAATCAGCTTTTCTTCATGGGTTTAAAAGTAATCTTAAACTTTTCTCTTCAAATCCATTATTCTTCCTTCGGAAAAACCTCTCTGAGTTAGTTTACTAATGAACAGGGACTTTAAAGACTAGCTTTGCTATAAATGTGATGTATGGAAACATTTCATTTTTACTCCTCCACCACTGCGGAACTTTTTTTTCCGTAGCCGTAGAAATTCATTTTTATTTTGCATAACTCACTATTCTTTTATAGACCTTCTAACCGTTTTGGAATTCTTTTTATTAATGTTTCTCTTTTGGTTTTCTTATCACCTCTCTTATTCTTTTTAGTATGAAAATAACTTAAACATCTTTCTGCAATAGAAAATCTTATATCAATTGAAGTTGATATTACTGAGGGCTCGCTTTCAGGGTTCCTACATGAAGGCTTTGATTACACAACTTCCAAAGCCACTTAATCGTCATCTCGCCTCCGTTCTTGAATATTTCACCAGTAACTATTTCATCTATACCTCTAGATTTACCATTCTTCAACTTTTCTCAACTCTTCTATTAAATACCTCCTTACAAATTACCGTCATGCCCCACAAGAGCTATTCCCTTCTACCCACAGGAAACAAAATTCAACTACATATATAATTAATATAATCTATATATAATTATATAATGATATATATATTTATATGTATATATATTAATATATACTTATATATATAATATATATATATATATATATAGTATATATATATATAATATATATATATATATATATATATATATATATATATATATACATTATATATATATATATATATATATATATATATATACTATATAATAAATATATATTATATAATATATATATATTATATATTATATATATATATAATAAATTATCATAATAACACCTAATTGCAATAAAACTATATAGGTATATATATATATATATTATATTAAATAACTACCCCATCGATATATATATATATATATTTATATATAATATATATATATTGCGAGGTTTGGTGTGACCTTGATTTAATTTATTCCAAGAGTGTGAGTACCTGAAGTACAATGATAATTACTTTCAATAAGATTTTTTTTTGTTAGATAGTCAAAATGTTTATTATCACAGCCTCTTCTTGGACTTGAGTTCTATGTGCTCTGAATAGAAAACATATATGGAACAAAGTAAGTCGTTTAAAATTTTGGGTAAAAATTTTGCTTATGATTCCAAATAAGACACATCCGATACAAGTGTTTCGGTTTTAAAAGCTGCAAAAACAAATCCACATACGAACAAACACGTTTTAACAAACAAAAGGCATATTAATTATATTTAGTAAGACCCTAAATAACGTGTAATTAGGTTAAGTAAAACATATTCTGTAAAATTGTATTTTAAATCTTATCGTTTTGGAAATATATGAGGAAAGTGCAACGATTAAGAATGATTTCAAGTGGTACATAATCCCAAATTCTAATTTTGATTTGAACCCTTATTTGGTCTTCATCCTCATTTTAGCTTGACCATGAAAAATTAAGACTTACAGGGGTGGGCACCGAATCAACCACCCGTTTTAGCGAGAGATTAAATGAATAAAATCTTGTTTTGAATTTCGCATCATGGAATAGTTTTCAGTTTAATACTCTCCGACTACAGAAAAGAATTATTACGAAAAGCTATATATATAGAGTCACTATATTAGTACATATATATAATTATATATATAATTTTATATAATATATAATATATATAAATAATTATACTATATACTATATATATATATATATATCCAGTGGGCGTATCCAAAATTTTTTTTCGGGGGGGGGGGCAAGAAAAAATTCTTTTCTTATATATAATATATATAGGTATTATTATTATATATATTATAATATATAGTATATATATATATATAGTAGTAGATATATTATATTATATATAATATATTATATAATATATAAAGTATATAATATATATATGTACTCACTCACTCACTCACTCAATAATATATATATATATTTATATATGTATTAGTATATATAAAATATATTAGATATTAATACAATATATATATAATATATAATATAGTATATTATATATATATAGTATATATATATATATATATATATATTATAGATTATATTATATATATATAATATATATATATAATACTATATATATATAATAGCTATATAATAAATACTATAAGTACTATAAATATATTATATTATATTATTATATTATAGATATATATTATATATATGTTATATATATAATATATATTATATAAAATATAAATATATGATTGAATATATTGTTATATATATCTTCTTTCTCAACTGTAAACTTTATATATATTATAGTATGTTTAATAATTAAAAATTAAATATATTATATATATATATAGTAATACCTAGTATTATATATATATATATATATATATAATATATTATATATAATATATATATATAGTATAATTCATTATATAATATTGTACTGTTAATACACAAGAAATATAAATTTTTGATTAAAAAAATGGGAATTGTGTGCTCTATTAAATTACTAAACAAAACCATCTTACCTAAATTGTTAACTTTAATCGCCGGGCATGAGAATGAGCAAAAATCTGAGATACATCTTCAGTTTTTATGTGTCAATATTCGATGTATGTAGAGGAATGCAAGTCCAGTAAGTCTTTCATCTCCCAATAGTATTGTCTCAAGTATAGTTTCAGAAGTCTTTAAATGTTGAAAAGCTTCTTTCTACTGGAGCAGTAAGACACTGTAAAAATTACCAGGATTTGCAAAAAGGATGTGCTTTTTTTTGATCTTTTGAACTGCGAACAAGAAACATAGTCTCTTCTATTGTTTTTTTTGGACGCTCTGTGCTGTGATGCTATTTCAACCTCCATAAATCCATTCTGCTTTTACTAAACTTCTATTAGGCTTTCGAGATCTTTCCTTGTAAAATGTTACACAATCTTTTTTATCTCTCATATTTCCACTACACCTGTTTGGGTATATGGAACACATTGCAAAAGGAAGAAATTTTTTATGGAGTCATAAAAACTCTCTCCGAATGTTGATAATCCAAAAGATGGTAACACAAAAATCAAGATGGATGTGCGATATATAAAGTCCTGTTGTCGGAAGTAGGAATGTAGTATTTTTGGAAGCTTGTTAATGTCCATTGCGTACAGGCCCTTTTAGTTTGCGCCGTCTCTATCCCTCTTACACATAAGGTGTGTCTCTGCATCGATCTTATAGCTGCACGGGCAATTTTCTCTTATTGACTTTAAATTTTAAATAAATTTAAAGAAAGAAATATTTTTCATTGGACTTAATGGATAAATTTATAAAAATTACTATAAACCCTCTGCACTTTATATTATTAAGGAGAGATATGACTCACACCAAAGATTTTTAGTGTCTAAAGAAAATTTTGGGGGGGTGGCCAATGACGCACCTCGCCTAAATACGCCAATCATATTATATATAAATTCTATAATTCAAATATAGTCGATGATCTAAAATATATATATATAAGTGAGTAAATAGTATATATATATTATGAATATATATATATATATATAATATATATATATATATATGGTCAGCCTCCCAAAAAAAATATACATGTAAAAAAAACTATAACAGATACAGAAAATAATATAATTTTATTAATCAGGAGACATTTTTACCCATGAAAAAAAAAAAATAGAAAAATAACCGCTTTTTAAAAATTTTAAAATTCTTAAAATGTTGGAAACTTGTATGAATAATTAACCGGTTTTGAAGATATATGAAGGAGCTCCAGTACTACGAGCGGAGCGCGCAAGGTGCAAATGTTGAATTTCTTTTTATTAAAGAATACCCTAAGGGTAAACAACAAAGATTGACAGAGTCGGGGTTTCTCGGCCTACCGGGGGCACGACGGGGGGACTTCGTCCCCTCTGTCCCTCCCTCTGTCCCCTAAAAAGCAATAAAAAGAAAAAAATAACATTTTCTCCAGAGCAAATAACAAAAAAAAAACACTATTTGGTAACTCTTGCTCTCGTATACTGCAGGAATGGAAGGTTGATAAGAGCGTACGCCTGCAGACTAGATTATACTAATATTTAAGGTGTTATAATAAATATTGAGAATAAAATAATTTTTTGTTTAAGTTTAAATAACACGATGAAATTGCTGCTGAATCAAGATGTTATTATTTTCTGTAGCTGTCATAGTTTTTTAAACGTTACATGCATGTGGGCTTTCGGGATGTCTGGCCATATATATATCATATTATATATATATTATATATATATATATATATATATTATATATATATATATATATATATATATTATATATATATAATTATATGGCACTTGTCCTTTAAAAGAAGTTACATAAAGACATGATATTGAAATCGCCTACCTACTCATGCAGCCCCCTGCAGTGTGACGTGGTTTAGCTAAAACTCCAATAGAAAGCGAACGATAGTTACCACAAGTTGCTTTTTTTTTTAAATCATGTTAATTTTTTTATGTTAATTTTAAAAAAAAATTTTTAAATTTTTTTTTTAAAGGGCTCAAGCCGACGGAGGACAGAGGGGGGAATGAGTCCCCCCCCGTCGTCCCCGCTGAGGCCGAGAGACCCTGAACTCTTTCCATCTTGCGATATAGCTATATATATAACAAAATATATTATTGGCAACTTTCACGCACTATTGCCTTGAAATAATCGAAAAAAATCGATTACATCGCTCGTTCGATATATATCGGTTACCACAACTTCCTTTGAATGGACAACTTGCTAATTGCTAAAATATATCTATCCATTGATATGTGTAGTTGAT
>JABUQX010001550.1:10000-17500 GCA_015478945.1 Trachelipus rathkii | reverse complement strand
TTCATTATACTCTTTTTTAATCAGAAAAATTAACATTTATATTTTTATTTTTAATTTCTTATCAAAGTTCTAGTATTTTATTGACGCCCAATTAGTAAATCAGTAAAGCAATAGTGAACTCAACCACCCTACCCATTCATCCTCCATGCTAATGCTCTTACAGGCATTTATGTCATGAAGTTTGAAAATGTTTTAGATTCGCAACCATTAAAAAATATAATTCGCAAAACATTCGCATATTTATAAAACATTTATAAATAGATATTCGGTTCATCTAATATATATTTTGATATATCAATATTAAATATAGGTAATATATATTATATATATATATATATATATAAATATATATATTATATATATATATATATATATATATATATATATAATATATATATATTATCATATATAATATATATATATATTTATATATATAAGTAATATTATATATTATATATATATATATATATATTATATATATTTATATATATATATATAAATATATATATATATATATATATATATATATATATATATATATATAATATATATATAATATATATATATATATATATAATAAGATTTTTCACACAGGTTCAGTGGGTGTGGAGCTTCTTGCGGATGGAATAAGAATGTCGAGTTGGCTTTTCGTCTTTATTTCCTTAAGCTTAATTCACAGATGGGGGTCGGACCCCTGTCCTTGGTTGTTGTGCTTATTTGCACGGCAACAATTTGCCAAATAATTTATGATATATTTGTTTTAAATAACACGATTGTGCAGCTGAACGTTAAGCGTGTTTACACGATCTTGAAAAAGTTAGAATGACGCGACAAATGGAGGAAGAAGCTAATTCGAAAAATGCTACAACTCATTTTCTTTAGGGCGCGTTCAGCTCCGCAGTTCTTCACTATAGTACCCCCTGCAGAGCGAGGCCAGTGTGTGAGTCTAAGAAGCGTAGCTGAGCCTTCGCAACTGCGACCTCTGCTCGAATCTACCATCTTTAGACGGAAGGGCGGTTGCAAAACAGGCACGCAAGCAAGAACGGGGAGCTGTGTTGGAGTCACCAGATGTAAGGGAAGAGGCGTGAAAGGAACGAGTGAGGAGGGCGAGGAATCCGAGAAGGAAGTGAACAGGCAGGTCAATTACTACTTTGAGACAGGCCAAGAGTGGAGGAGCGGCAACGAGACAGAGAGTAAGGAGAGAGGAAAAGGTAGAGATCCATGGTCGAGATGTAGAATTTGTGGAGTTTGAGAATCGGAAAGGGAGAGAAGGACGTGAAGATCGGGAGGAGATGAGGAGCGTGGAGAATCTGTACAGGATAAGAAGGATCGGTATCCAAAGAAATCCGGACATAAGTTTGGAAGCAGTTCCGAAATTTGGACGTTCAGGAGGACTTTGCCTCAAAATAAGCAGGTTTGAGATGATTTATCGATATACTTCGTACGAGTGGGACGCTTGTACAGTGAAGAAACTTCTGCCTTCCTAAGTATACCGGAAGACGGCCGTCGATATTTGGGTTGTAAAAGCAGAACGGCTGTGAATCATACCTACTAAAACATGGGTGCAGGAAGAAGATCTTTATGGGATATAGGAAGTGCACCTTTTGCTGCAGTCGGAGTAGTCTCCAGAGAGGGCACAGCGTTCATCAAACGAGTGTTATACAGGGTGGAGATCTAGCAGAGTGAGAGGGAAAGATTGAGAAAGACTCTGCAGCAGGCGAAGAGGGGCCCCTAAACGAGTTCTGCAGCTGAACACTGAAATCTTCCTTAACGGCGTGCTTGTATACCCAGATAACCAAGGAAGAGCTCAATCCAGTTTCTGGTTGTGGATGTGCAGAGAGAGCCTTTAAGCTGGCAGTGGAACCTCTCACAATGTTGTTGCTCGAGGTAGGGTGGAAACTGCTCGTATGGATCTTCTCAGAACCAGGCAAGCGCATCAAATCTTTCCAGAGGAAGGATTCGAAAACGTGACCTTGATCCGTCGTGACCGAGAGAGGAATGCCAAACCGAGAAATCCAATGGAACACGAAAGCTTTAGCTATAGACTTTGCAGTTAGCAACAGAGAGAGGGATGTCTTCGGTACAACGAGTGAACCTATCAATTAGAGTTGAGGAAATAATCGCTTGGCCATGCAGAAGGGGAAGAGTACAACGATGTCATGTGAACTCTCTCAAAGCGCATGACCAGCGAGCCAAGAAAGTTGCCTAAGGGCGCTTAGTATGCCTTTGCACCTTAAGAACTGTTGACAAGCAATACAAGCGCGATTCCAAATCGGCCACGTCGGCTTTAACTTTAAGGCCACACAAAAGTATTGTCACCAGTTTGCATCTGAAGCCTCGACGCCGGGTGTGAAGAGGCGAATGGAGAGTTGGCAAAGAGACTGCCATTTCGAAGAGAACCAGAATTTGGAAAAAAATGGCGACGTGGCCTGTTGAATGATCGCACAAGAGCACTCTTCTCTATCCGGTGAAGATGGAGCCAACTGCAGCGTAGAGAAGAGTCCTGTTGAAGAGTCATATTGGTCTTTCTGGAAAGTAGCCATGGCGCGTAATCAAGTCAGAAATGGAGAAAGTAGCGGTTAATTCAATCCGGAAAAAGCCGCCTCTGCGGTGAAGATATCCACTCCGTGAGATGGTGACGGTATGTCTGTAGCAAACACTGGGAACAAATTCAAGATGGCGACTGCACGGGGGAATGCCTTTCATGGCGCGAAGCCATAGCGATAAGTGATTGCTTGTGGTCGTTTAAAGGACTATGCGAAAACTCCCGTCCTTCCAAAAAGTACCATTAACATGGCGAACAGCAAGAACATGGCAAGAACTCCCTACCGAAATCACTATACCTTGCTTCCGCGAGTTGCAGCTTGGGTGAAAAGAAGGCAATGGCACCATTCACCTTTTTGAAACTGTTGGAGCACCACACCAACAGCGAAATCGGATGCATCCACCTGCACTCTCGTTGGTGCAATCGTGCGGAGTGGACAAAAAGATGGCGGAGCGAGGCATTCTTTGGAAGCCTCAAAAGCGCGGACTGTGCTGCCGGGAGAACAGTCAACCCTTTGTGGTCTGCCTCAATGTTAGGACGAATGAGTGCTGGTAAGCGGCCTAAGAGAGCAAGCCTCTGATTCAAATAAACGATGCGTAAAAAATTGATCAATCCTGCAGAATTGGGAGAAGCTGCTTTTGGGTTCTGAGAAGAAGGAAAGGCGCGGATACTTCAAACACGAGGGAAAGTCCCGTCAGCAGAAGAACTGTGCTGACCCAAAAAAAGTAAGAGAAGATGCACCGAAAACGCACTTGGTTAGATTGAACGTATTCCCATCGTCGTTTTCAAAACCTACCAAAGACGGCACGTAAGTGATCTTCATGCTCTTCAGGAGATGTGGAAGCGACGAGAAGATCATCTAAATAAGCCCAAGCAAACGGAAGACCACGAAGAAGGGAATCTATGAACCTCTGGAACGATTGTGCTGCATTCCTCAGCCCGAAAGGCATTCTCGTATACTCAAAGAGGCCAAACGGAGTGATCACAGCTGTCTTGGGAACGTCTTCCGGAGCCACAGGGATCTGGTGTTAGACCGGAATCAAGTCCAAAGAAGATAAGATAGTGTTACCGGCCAGGTGTGAAGTGAAAAATTGAATTGTGCGGAGCCAGTGATACCTATCTGGGGTATGGCAGAATTTAAATCCCCTAAAATCACCACAGGTCCCAGTCTTCCCGAATGCCTTTAGGACCATGTGTAGCTGAGAAACCAACAAGTCTGTGGGCGCACAATGCCAAGTGTAACATGTGATCAAACTCGGTCTTGGCGGCTTTGAGTTTATCAGGAGGGAGGCGGCGAGCTAGCGAAGGTGGGCGGGCCAGTGGTCTCGATATAATGCTCGACAGAATGTTTAAGTGGCGTATCTGCAGAGCAAGGATGCAATAAAGAAAAATTCCTCCGCCGAGAGGGTAGAAAGGAGAGACAACCAAAGAGAAGAGGAGCAATATTCAGATACCTTAGTGCAGAAGCATAATAGCACCGGGAGAGAAGGAAGCAGACATCATTGTCAACCAGACGTCAATACGAAGAATCCACATAAGATTAAAATGGAACCAAAAATTTTCAGCACGAGGGATGGCTGTGTCATCGCTCAGCGACGAGAAAAACCCATGTGAACCGACTGCGGTGAGAGAAAGATCCAACGTACACAAACGCTCTCCTTACACCGGAATGGAAGAGCCATTTGCAGCAAGAGTTGACGACCGGAAAGAGGAATAGCGGAGTCCTGAGAAGGGTTTCTGGGGACCAAAGAAAGAGAAGCGCCAGAATCGAATCAAAAAGGAAAGCTTAGTGGAGTGATCATAGTTTAGAAAGAACATCCTGCTGCAGTTAGAGGAGAAATAAGATGAAGGACCAGCATCTCCCTCGCCCTATGACGGGGCAGTGCTGAGTTTCCCTGGTGGAGGGGACGGAAGGATCGCATTTTTTCGCATCCTCCCGAAAAGTCATGGTTGATAAAAACAGTACCATGAGGATACTGGCCTGGACGTGAGGAGAAGCGAAGGTGAACGAGACCGCGAGAAGGAAGATGAGAGGAGGGAGCTTGCAAATCACGGGAGCGAAAGGTGTATATTACCAGCCGAAGATATTTTATCTCAGTCTTGCCCGTTTCGGAAAACCGACATCCGGAACTCGAGAGCATGGCAAAAGAAGGGTTGTACTTGCCAAAAAATGGTAGAAGGTTGGGGTGTTGAGAAATAAGGAGGTTGAGCTAGAAAGAATGGCAAAGCGCGTGTTGAAAAAGGAGAGGGAGGAAGAGCAGTTGGAGGCGTGGTAGAAGACTGGGGAAATACTGTTTTGTGCGTGAGGCCGGAGCGGTTTTCGGGGGATTAAGAGCACTAGCAGGTAGCGTTAGCGGTGGCAGGATGCTGGAGACTGCGAAACGTTGCAAGTAGAGATTAAGGTGGGCGACAACCTGTTCCCGCTATGGCGGCAAACTCAGGGAGAGTTTTGCCGGATTCAACATTGCAGGTTGCTTGTGATGCGTCGCGGGCAATCTTCTGAGAAGATGTAGTGCGAATAATTTGTACTCTCGTGGAGATGCTTGTATCACCCAACAAACCCATATTCCGTCATCAACGCTGATTTTAGTTTTGATTCACCTAGGGCGACGCCTCTAGAGCGTCTCTTTCTACCCGTTCCTCTCTAGTTGGGGCCCAACGGGCGATAAATGAGTTCCTGGATAGCGGCGTAAGTGGTAGAGGTCTAGTTGCCGCTAAACCTTCCTGATGTTTGATAAGACAAGACTCTGGGAGAGCATTCACAACTCTCGAATATTTCTCCTTCTCGTCTTCGATGGACAGGAGCACTGACTCGGCGAGTTCAAACCAAAGTTCAGGATCGTTAACAAAGAAGGATTGAAGATGGGCTATTCGCGAGTCAGAGGGCATGATGAAGGGCGTAGAGGTAGGTAGAGCGAGGGAAAGAAAAGAAGAGGAAGAGGACTGGTGCAAGAGTAGGCAAAAATACCTAGAAGAGGGTGGAAAACCAAAGAAATTACTACCCAAAGAGGTAGACAATAAAAATAAGAGAGCTTATACTTATTTTTTCTATTATTACTATTGTATATTTAGTTTTTTTTTTTTTTTTTTTTTTTTTTTTTTTTTTTTTTTTTTTTTTTTTTTTTTTGGCGAGGGAGAATTTTCATAAGAAGTTAGGCTATAGAGGTCAACAGACCCCAAACGAAAGGAAAATAATAATAATAATAATAATAATAATAATAATAATAATAATAATAATAATAATAATAATAATAATAATAATAATAATAATAATAATAATTATTTGTTTTTTTATTTTTTTTTTGTTTTTTTTTTGAGCGAGTGTACGAGGATTTCCCCAGCATCAGGAGTGAGGCTATAGAGGGTCACAGACCAAACGAGGGGGTTAATAATAATAATAATAATAATAAATAATAATAATAATAAATAATAATAATAATAATATACTTAAACGTATTTACCATTTCCAATAAATTTTGCTCAAGTTTTTAAAGTTTTTCATTTCTTATTTCCTGTTGAAAACTGTTTTGAATTTGGAATCAAAGTTGATTTTTTAATTTACCATTTCTTTTGTGCAATTCCACTCATAAAGAGAAAGTTTGTGACACATATGGACATACACACACACCTACACACACAAACACACACACACATATATACCAAAGTGATTGGGTTCGTGTGCTGGTAGAGTAGTTCTTGAAGGTATTCTCGGTCTTCTTGAGGGGGGGGGGGTGTTCGAAGCTCCACTACTGGGAACCAATCTTCATTCGTCTGGGCACCACTGTAAAGTTCCACTAGTGATAAGAATGTTGTGGACTCTTCACGGGAAGGTTGTAATGATAATTGAGTTGGCTTTTTCGTCTTTATTTCCTTAAACTTAGTTCACAGATGGGGGTCGGACCCCTGTCCTTGGTTGTTATGTTTATTCACACGACAATAATTTGCCAAATAATTTATGATACATTTGTTTTAAATAACACGATTGTGCAGCTGAGCGTTAAGCGTGTTTACACGATCTTGAAAAAGTTAGAATGAACGGCGCAAAGTTGGAGGAGAAGTTTAAGTCAAAAATGCTACAACTCGTTCTCTCTTTAGGGCGCGTTCAGCTCAGCAGTTCTCACATAATATATATATATATATATATATATATATATATATATATATATATATATATATTATATATATATATATATAATATATATATAATATATATATATATATATATATATATATATAATATATATATTAAATCAGTTGTTGACATTTGGAAACAAGGTAGACAGTGCATGCCCTACAAAAGAAGGGAATTATTTATTTAATTTTTTTTAAATTTAAACAAATTTAATCCATAAAACTTAATTTCTACTGAGATGGTTATCGAAATTAAAACAAAACTTCATTCTTCTCTTGCAAAAAGGCAAAACATTTGCTCTTCTCCAACAGCTTATGGCTTACTTATTGAACTTGGTTAAATGGACGATCCAAGGCTTTTTCATTTATATATATATTAAACTCATGTGCCTAAAAAGCATTCTGAATTCGCTTTGAAGTCGCAAATCCAAGTGTTTGGAATGATGTCATCGAGGGGAGTGTGTGTGTGTGTGGTGTGTTGTTGTGTGTGTGTGTGTGTGTGTGTTGTGTGTGTGTTGTGTGTGTCTTCTCTCTCTCTCTCCAATATATATAATATATATATATTATATAATATATATATATATATATATATATATATATATATATTCATATAATATATTTATAATATAATAAATAATATATATATATATATATCATATATACATATATTATATATTATTATAATATATATATATAATATATATATATATTATATATATTATATTATATATAAATATCAATATATTAATATATATATATATTAATATATTATATATATATATATAATATATTTATATATATATATTATATTAAATTAAGCCTGC
>JABUQX010001550.1:0-2500 GCA_015478945.1 Trachelipus rathkii | reverse complement strand
GAACATTTGCTAAAAAATATTTGCAATAAACATGATTAAAATCTTTTTAAAATAATATTTGGTTTTATGGTGTTTTCATGTAGTGTCATCTTTGGATGTGGTACCTTTATTTTGTATTACTATTATGTATCATTCCTATTTATTTAAGTGTCTCATATCTGAATCTTGACTCCGCTAAATTCTCTGATGAAAAAATTTGAGAAATATAAATCATATTATTGTGATTAACATTTTATTTATATTTTTATGGTATATTTATATATTAAACATTTATCATTTATAAATATTTATTATATAATATTAGAGTAAAATAGTATATTCCAATTAATTATTATATTATTCTATATTAATTTATATATATATTATATGTTATATACACCAAATTAGTTATAATATATAATTTATTTTAAATTTTCTTACAAAATATTATATTTTGAATTTTCATTATTTATTTACTAGTAAATATTTTCATGTCTTAAAGATTATAATAGACTCTCTCCCATAAAATTTTACTTCCCAAATCTTAAATCATATATATTGAAACCTATCAATTCTATTTAGTGGCGTAAATTGGTATCTAAGGACTTTTTAGTTTTTCTGTTAGCCAACCAAAACTCATAAAATAAGGTCGTTTCAAGCAGTCAGAATACGTCTTCTCTGGTCATGACCAGATTACAGGTTATGTGAACCATATATATCATTTGATAATGAGGTCAAAATATGAAAAGATATTATATATAAGAGTAAGGATGGTAAACGAGGTATTGATATATTGGGACTATTAATATGATTATTAATAATAAATTAATAATTATTTTAAATTAAATCTATTGGTCCTATTATTAAGTTATTTATTGTATTGATCTTAAATAATAAGAGTAGATATAGTTATTATAGATGGCAAATAAAATCACTGGATTCTGAGGTTAAATTAATTTTAATTTTAAATTAATAATATATATAATATTATAAATTGCAATAATATATAATAATTAAATTCTTCATTGTATAATTATTAAATTATCAGCACAATCTCTATAAAAATTAAATGAAATAATGATAATCTAAACTTACAAGGCAATATAATAATTTAATTAATTAAATCAATATAAAAAAAAAATAGAAATTATAAATAATATAAAATGATGAAGAGAATAAGTAAATACTAAGTAGCGATACTAGAACGACGGGAGATAGAAGATGGTTAGAATCAAGTATAATATGAAAGTAAGCAAGAGAGAGAATAGAATGAAGAATAATAATAGATGAAAGATAAGTGAAATGATTGAATAATAATGAAATAATAATAATCAATATAATGATAATGATAATTAATATAACTAATATTAATAATAATAATAATAATAATAATAATAATATGATTAAATATAATAATAATAATAATATATAATAATATATAATATAATAAAATAATCAATTTTAATATATCAGAAGAGAGAGTATAGAGATATGAAGAGAGAGAAGATCAGGATAATTATTTAATAGTTCTCATATTATAACCTTAAAAAAACAGTAACTTTATATAATGTTACAATTAATTTAATATACTTATATAATATATTATTAAATAATAATCATATTGTATTATTGATATTACTAAATTATTAGTTTGATATATATATATATATTTTAACATATATAATAATTATATAATATTATAATCATATACTAATTTTAATGATTTATATTTTAAATAATTACCATAGTTAATTTATATCATTTTTTTAATTTCGTATGTGATTAGGTCTCAATTGTAAGATCTGTTTGGTGCTTATTAGTTTTTGATTTTCTTGTGTTTGAGTAATGACTTGGATTCTCAGATAATATATAGCTGCGTGAATCCGAAAACGGATAACAGGTACTGTGTATGTGACGACACAATTGTAAAGTAGATCAATCCGCTTTGTAAAGACGTGAAGAAATATACTTTTTAAAACATTAATTTATCGATAATCTCATCTTATATCTTATAACATACTAAACTAATTTTCTTTTGTACCTAGAATATCAATACACTATTACATCACACTAACCTTACTACAACCGATGATGTCACAGGACACATACCACACACCTACACACGACAGCAACACTTACCTACATGTATACACACCACACACACATAATAATAAATTAAATATATATAATAATATAATATTATTATAATTAAATTAATAATTAAATAATAATATATATATTAAATAATATTAAATAATATATAATTATAATATTATATAATATAAATAAAATAATAAATATATATTATATATATATATTTAATATATATATATAATATTATATATATATTATATATATATATATATATATATTATATATATAATATTATTTTATATATATACATATATATATATATTATAATATATATATATATATATTAATTAAATGATAAATATAATAATAAATAATACAATAAAATAATATAACTATAATATAATATAATCTTAATAATAAATTTTAT
>JABUQX010001549.1:0-33094 GCA_015478945.1 Trachelipus rathkii | reverse complement strand
GCTGAGTTATCATGTTTAGCAAAGAATATCAAAGCAGCAAAAAAATCTTTGAAACAACAAATTCAGGTAAAGACCAATAGATACACAATTGTTCGTTCATTTATTTATATTATGTAATGTTTAGTCATCATATCTTCAAAATTTTGTTCATTAATTTAATCTACTTTAGATTAAATTTTCGTCAATTGTTGTAATCTATATGGGTCTTGGCTAATGGGTTTGTTGTAAGTTGATAACTCGCGCCTTGCAACATTGCAAATTTTAATATAGCCAACTCTGAGGCTCATAGCAGTAATGATATTTGTGTATTCATTAGTACAAAATAATTTAAAATTAAGGTTTATTAAAAACATTTTGAAATATTTTTTTTACGGTAGAGGCCACATGAGCCTATCGAGTCTGTCCCAGTTTGTTTTTGTCCTAAGTTTAGTTTGTCCTGGTGTATTTAATCAAAATAAGGTATGAGAGTGAGAAGCAATGCATCATTTGCCTAACCCATTCCCTTCAGCGTTACCTCAAAAAATTCCAAGCTCAAACTTAGCCTTGTAACCTAGAGCATTTTCAACCTCAAAATTTAATTTTTGATCTTCTGATACCCTTTTCAAAATTCACATCTAATAATTTGGCCTGTAGGCCATCTTTCATTCTTCCTCAAAATATTCAATTGTCAAAGTTAGTCTTGTAGGCCTAAGTTCGATTTCAACTTCAAAATTTAATTTTTTGGTCTTCTAGACCTTTTCAAAATTCAATTCAAATAATTTGCCTAGTGGTAGGCCATCTTTCATTTTCCATTTTTTCTTCAAAGTTTCATTTTCTTTATCCTTCTAGCCATAATTTCAGCGAAAATGAATGACCCAAAGATACAAGCCCTTTGATAAAGTGTAATAAAAAATCTGAGCCTGTAGTTCAAGCCATTTCTTCCTCAAGGCACAAGTAGATATTTATCTTAGTCAGATAGAAAGTAGGCCTACAGCAATAATAAAGATAAAGATGCAGTTTGTGTAAAGAATTTAGTGGAATCAACCCTTGTTTAAAAGAAATTAAATAAAAAAAGAGCAAATATTATAAGAAATATTTAATGATAACGAAGTGGACGCCCTCGTTGCGCTGAATTTCATAATTAAGATGAGCAGTTGGTAGTCAGATTCAGTACCCCAATGCTCAATTAAATCAAAATTAATGAATTAAAATCTAAAGGGATCAAAATGCACCCCTCAAACAAAATACTTGCTCTCGTTGAGTGAATCTATGTATTGAGCTATAGATTGTGGGTTTTTGCGACATGAAACTGAGAAGTTGCTTATAAAACCTTCATCTCAAATTAAAGAGTATCCTTGATTTACATAAAAATTTAAGTGATCCATTAAACTTCACTGCTTCAAAAAAAATAAATTAATGAGATATGCATACTCTCTGATTCAGAATCTTTCTATTAGTGACAATAATTATAATAGGCTCTTGAACTTCTAGATAAAGAATTTTAGATGAAAAAATTATCAATGTGAAATTATTAAAAATTAAGTTTCCTTTTAAAACCAGTATACATAACATAAATGCTACAAGGGTTACTTAAATGATATCAAAACATTAAATGCAACTGAGAGTTATACCTCAAAATATCTTTAGGGAACCTACATGTTAGAGTACTTGCCACATAGTTTTATTCAAATTTACCTAAGAGGTAGTAAAAGAGATTATTCGTAAGTTGAACCACCAATTATCCTGATTTAAATCAAATATTCGATAACTATAATTGAAGTTATTAAAAATATTGTTAGAACTTCAAATCATAATAAAGGTCAAAATTTCAAAAAGTCCCTCCCCATAATACTTATTCAAAATTTAAAAATATGATATACTTCGGATAAGGCTAATTATCAATTAAAAATGTGAAAAATTACAAGGGACAAATGGCCTTAAAATTTAGATATAGCCTGGCACCAATTCAGTCTTTGCCAGAAATTCAAACTCATACTATTGTAGTTAGTGGAAATGAAGCTTCTCATAGTATTGATCCCTCCACTTCTAAATCCAAAACTGGTTCAAATCATGTTAAATTCTGTCATCCCAAAGTCATGCGAGACAATTGCAGATGTTATCAAAGTAGATTAAGAATTAAAAGATATAATGAAATAAAACTATTCAGTAATGTTCAACTCTAAACATTGCAGCAATCAGTGTCCTGGACTGAGGCCAAACTTACTTCTGTTGCCAAGTTTGTAATCAAAGAAGTCATAGTTACTGCTACTTGTAGCAAAGGAAAAAATCCCCTCTCACGAAATGTATGTTTAGTTTTAGCCAAGCATCAACAATTATATATTTGTTGCCCTCATTACTATAAGGGTTGGTAGAGGTCAAGTTCGGACTTCAGGTTCGTGCCTGGTCGATGGTGGCTCGACAAGGTTCCTATCTTTCGAGAAGAGTGCTTGACAAGTTCAATATATCTGTGGGAATTCATCAATAGCACTCAACTTATGATATAAAACCTATTAGGGTTTACAACCGCAGTTTGTGGGAAGACTGTTCTTTTTTATATATGGACCATCTGTTCACCCTTCCTCTCTTGATTGATGTGGATCTTCAATTAAGTTATTATATGAAGTTCGTTGATCAGGCTCTAATTAAATTAAGAATTAAATCTACAAATTGGCTGATTCTGGCTAGAAAGAGTTAATAAATCATTTTTTTACTTTGGAACCTTAACTAGGCATTGATTAAATAGAGTATTTCCCTCAACTAGAATTGAATAAATAAAATATAGGAGTAGAATCTGCTTTTAAGTTAAGAGATTGTTCTATTATTCCATTTGGAAATATTTTAATTTATATACAATAATCAAATAAAGAGTTTCAAATCCACCATCAATTGTGTGCACGTGTTCAAAATCAAAATTCATAATCAAAATTAATATCAAAATCAAATTCAATTGCAAGTAACAAACTTGGTAATTTGCAGTCTGAATCCTATACCACTCTTATTAATCCTTTAGCCACATTCTAAGTTAATTCAGAGTAGAGCAAGGATAGAAAACATGCTCAAATTGGAGTCTTATGTATTGAAGGTATGCATAATAATAAATCCGAAAATGATTTGAACCACAGGAAATTCAAAGGTGGTATAAGTTTCAAAGACGGAAATATTATAGATCTTCCATTAGATTTAAGATAAACTCTCTTGGTTGCCCTCAAAACTATAACATGCTTCTTCAGACTAATAGAGTTTCAGTGAAAATGTTAGAAAGAGCAATGTTTAGTTTGGGGCAACAAGAGAGTTTATCTTAAAATCTATGGAAGATCTATAGATATTTTCCGTCTTTGAACTCTATACCACCTTTGAATTTTTCAATCTGTTTCAAATCATTTTCGGATTTATTATTATGCATACCTTCAATACATAAGGACTCCAATTTGAGCATGTTTTCTAATCCTTGCTCTACCTCTGAATTAATTAGAATGTGGCTTAAAGGATTAAAATAAGAGTGTATAGGATTCAAGACTGCATTAACCAAAGTTTGGTTAACTTGCAATTGATTTTGATTTTGATATTAATTTTGATTATGATTTTGATTTTGATTTTGATTTTTAACAATTGGCTGTTGATTTGAAACTCTTATTTGATTATTGTATATAAAATTAATAATATTTCCAAATGGAATAATAGAACCATTTCTTAACTTAAAAGCAGATCTACTCATATATTTATTTATTCAATTCTAGTTGAGGGAAATACTCTATTAAATCAATGCCTATTAAGGTATCCAAAGTAAAAAATGATTTATTAGACTCTTTATAGCCAGAATCAGCCAATTTGTAAGATTTAATTCTTAAATTAATTAGAGCCTGATCAACGAACTTCATATCATAACTTAATTGAAGATCCACATCAATCAAGAGAGGAAGGGTGAAACAAGACTGGTCCATATATACAAAAAGAACAGTCTCCATCAAACTGCGGTTGTTAATACCTAAATAGGTTTTTATATCATATTGAGTGCTATGATGATTCCCTACAGATATATTGAACTTGTCAAGCACTCTTCTAGAAAGATAGGACCTTTGTGAGCCACAGTCGACCAGGCATCGAACTGAAGTCGAAACTTGACCTCTACCAACCCTTATAGTAATTGAGGGAAACAAATATAAATTGTTGATGCTTTGGCTAAAACTAAGACATACATTTGTGAGAGTGGGATTTTTCCTTTGCTTACAAAGAGCAGTAATATGACTTCTTTGATTACAAACTTGGCAACAGAAAGTAAGTTGTGCCTCAAGTCCAGGACACTGATCTGCTGCATGTTTAGAGTTTGAACATTTACTGAATAGGTTTATTTCATTATATCTTTTAATTCTTAAATCATACGTTTGATAAACATTGCAATTGGTCATCGCATGACTTTGGGATGAACAGAATTTACATGATTTTGAACAAGTTTTGATTTTAGAAGTGGAGGGATCAATACTATGAGAAGCTTCATTTCCACTAACTACAATAGTATGAGTTTTGAATTTCTGCAAAGCTGAATTGGTGCCAGGCCTATTATTAAATTTTAAGGACTCATTTGTCCCTTGATTTTCACTATTTTTAATTGATAATTAGGCTTATCCGAAGTATATAATTTTTTAAATTTTGAATAAGTATTATGGAAGGGACCTTTTTGAAATTTTGACCTTTATTATGATTTGAAGTTCTAACAATATTTTTAATAACTTCATTATAGTTATCGAATATTTGATTTAAATCAGGATAATTGGTGTTCAACTACGAATAATCTCCTTTACTACCTCATTAGGTAAATTTGATAAAACTATGTGGCCAAGTACTACTAACCATGTAGGTTCCTAAAGATATTTGAGGTTATAACTCTCAAGTTCGCATATTAATGTTTTGATATCATTTAAGTAAACCCTTGTCGCATTATATGTTATGTCAAATACTGGTTTTAAGGAAATTATATTTTTAATAATTTCATCATTGATAATTTTTTCATCTAAAAATTCTTTATCTAGAAGTTCAAGAGCCTATTATAATTATTGTCACTAATAGAAAGATTCTGAATCAGAGAGTATGCATATCTCATTAATTTATTTTTTTTGAAGCAGTGAAGTTTAATGGATTCATTTAAATTTTTCTGTAAATTTAAGGAACTCTTTAATTTTGAAATGAAGGTTTTATAAGCAAACTTATCAGTTTCATTGCTCGCAAAGAAACCACAATCTATAGCTCTAAGAATAGATTCACTCAAATGAGAGCAAGTATTTTTTTTGAGGGGTTGCATTTTGATCCCCTTTAGATTTTAATTCACTTAATTTTGATTTAATTGAGCATTGGTACTGAATCTGACTACACAACTGCTCATTTAATTATGAAATTCAGGAACGAGGGAGTCAACTTCGTTATCATTAAATATTTTTATAATATTTGTATCTTTTTATTTAATTTCTTTTAACAAGGACTCTATTTCCTCCACTAAATTCTTTACACAAACTGCATCTTTATCTTTATTATTGCCTGTAGGCCTACTTTCTATCTGACTAAGATAAATATCTACTTGTGCCTTGAGGGAAGAAATGGCTTGAACTATAGGCTTAGATTTTTTATTAACTTTATCAAGAAGAGCTTGAATCTCTGGGTCATTCATTTTCGCTGAAATTATGGCTAGAATGACCCAAGGACAAATGAAACTTTGAAGAAAAATGAAAATGAAAGATGGCCTACCACTAGGCCAAATTATTTGATTTGAATTTTGAAAAGGTCTAGAAGACCAAAAAAAATTAAAATTTTGAAGTTGAAATCGAATTAGGCCTACAAGACCTAACTTTGAAATTGAATATTTTGAGGAAAGAATGAAAGATGGCCTACAGGCCAAATTATTAGATGTGAATTTTGAAAAGGTATAGAAGACCAAAAAATTAAATTTTGAGGTTGAAAATGATCTAGGTCTACAAGGCCTAAGTTTGAGCTTGAATTTTTTGAGGAAAACGCTGAAAGGGAATGGTTAGGCAATGATGCATTGCTTCTCGTAACTCTCATACTTATTTTGAATTAAAACACCAGGACCAAACTAACTAGGACAAAATACCCAATAGTCAGCCGATAAGGCTCATTGGCCTCTACGTCCCTAATATTTTCAAATGTTTTAATAAACCTTAATTTTAAATTAATTTTGTACTAATAATACACAAAATATCATTACTAATATGAGCCTCAGAGTTGGCTATATTAAAATTTGCAATGTTGCAAGGCGCGAGTTATCAAGAACTTACAACAAACCCATTAGCCAAGACCCATATAGATTACACAATTGACGAAAATTTAATCTAAAGGATTAAATTTAGCAAAAAATCTTTGAAAGTTATGATGACTAAAATATAATATATAAATAAATGAACGAACAATTGTGTATCTATTGGTCTTACCTTGAGTTTGTTGTTTTCAAAGATTTTTTTGCTCTTTGATAGTTCTTGTAAACATAGATAACTCAGCCTGAGGTTTTAGTTATTTAGCACTTAAACTTAGTAGGTAAATTGATAGTTGAAGGCAAAGAGAATAGAGATAGATTGAAAAGTGGGGAATTGAAATATAATTTACCTCCATACCCATAACATTTTGATTATTAATTTTGATTTTCACAAGCGCACCAGTTAGGACCGTTATTGAATCAGTAATGAACCTTATTATTTTTAGCGCCTAGTGAATTCTGGATAACTATATCCAATAGTAACCAATTACAAATTCCACTAAAACTAAAAATCGAAGATATATGAAAGTATGTAAAAGTTTTTATAGCTTAAAATAAAACCAAAATAGAAGAGATATATATGTGGAAGTATATAATAGCTTTTATGCATGGTCTTAAATTGAGTTTGTTGTTTTCAAAGATTTTGCTCATTGAGTAGATTTTGTAGCCCTAAGTAACTCAGCCTGAGACTTTAGTTAATAGCACTTGCTTAACTTAGTAGGTAAATCGATTAGTTGAAGGTAAAGAGAATAGAGATAGGTTGATAGTTGAAGTAGTTGAAAAGAAATGACAATTTACCTCTTTTTCTTAACATTTTTGATTATCAATTTGAATCAACACGAACAACAGTTACGAACGTTATAGAATCAGAAGTGATCTTTTTTTTGATATTGTCAAGTGAATTCTGGACAATTACACCCAACATTGGCAAAGTACAAAATCCACTAAATAATATGAGATCTTATACATGGAAGCATACATGAGTTTTTATATCCTACATCTAAATACGGTACTAAAATAAAATTAAATTACAAGATATACAAGTGAAAGTATATAATAGTTTTTATACCTTAAAATAAAACCAAAATAAAAGAGATATATATGTGAAAGTATATAATAGTTTTTATATTACTTATTTATTTATTTATTTATTATAAGGGCGTGGTAAAGCCTTAACATCGGCACCACTTAACAATTATTTTTGATGTAAAAAAATCTTTGTATTTAAATCATAAAATTAATATAAGAGATTAAAATAAAAGTAAATTGATTATAATAAAGTAAATGAAGTATATATATAGTATAAAAATAATATACATATAAACAAATATAAGACAAAATAAATTAAGGTAAAAATTTCAGTTAAAATAAATATATACATACATATAATTAAACATATTTTATGAATACATATTAAATATATGAAAACAAGAAAAATAAATAAGATGAAAAAAAAGAAAATGAAATAAGCAAAGTAAAATAAAAATAAAACAAAATATAGGATAAGTCATTATAAAATAAAAAATAACTTAAATAAAAAACAAAAAAAAAAAAAAAAAAAAAAAAAAAAAAAATAAAATAAAATAAAATAAAATAAGATAAAATGAAATTTAAGAAAAGAAAAATAAAATAAAATTTAAATAAAAAAATAAAATATGTAAAAAATACTCAAAATACTAAATACAGCTATACCCATAATATAATAGATTTTGAGCATATTTTCAAAGCTTTTTACTTAACACTTACAGTGTGATTTAAAAGAAAATTGCAAAATCTGAAAAATATAAAACAAAAATAAAATAAAATACTACACGATACATCAATATAAAATAAATAAAACTTAATAAAAAATACATTTGTAAACTGGCCCTATGTGACTAGGAGTGTTCATTAATATATCTATTTTAACTGTCAAAATATATATATATCTCTGGAATTTCTATTAAATTTTTCAAAGCGTATTATACCTTATACGCAATTCAGAAAAAAATTTAATTGCACCTTCTTTACATTTCTGCTAAATGGTAAATAAAAAGATTATAAAATTATAAAAATAATAAAATAAAGATTTTATTCTAATTCACAGTCATATCATTTATTTGAGGTATCAAAGGATCTTAAATATTAAAGACAATAATATGAAAAACAAAAATATATGTATCTTAATACATTGTTGGATACAAAAATAGCCAAGACTATATATTTCATTATGATAATTTCACTGCACTGCACTTTTGCACTTAATATTTATTTGCCTTATAAATAATAGCACCTTTTTCAATATTACCAGTGGCTCTATCACTACCACCACTAATTTTTATCCCTATGAATAATATTATTAATTAATTATTATTATTTATTTTATTTTACAACTTATTTTATTCTTTACACTTAATAGTATATATAATATTATATTATTATTATTATTATTTTATTATTATTATATAATTATTATTATTATTATTACATTATTATATTATTATAATTATTATAATTATATATTATTATTATTTTATTATTATTATTATTTTATTATATTATTATTATTATTGATTTATTATTATATATATTATATTTCATTATTATTATTATATTATTATTTGCTATTTTACTATTATTATTTCCTATTTTAATCATCACCATTGTTATTGTCATTTGTTGAAGACATCCTTTTTCTCTTCTTCCCCACATCATCCCCAAAATGTATTTAACTTCTTCCATGTTGTGAGATTCAAATAGCCATCTCCCAGCAACCTCATTTAGGTCTTCTGCATGTGGTCTTTGAAGTTCAATGGATAATTCTAAGATCTTCATATTCTGGGCAAATACAAATGAAGTGTATCAGGTTTTCTTCAACTCCACATATGTTCACAGTTAAATTTCGCATTTGAGAATGTTTCTCCATTTTAGGTTCAAAGTATTGGATCTGGCCCTGAAAGTATTCACTGAGTAGAAGGAGTTGTACGTAATCTGAGCTTTCTGCAACCTATTTCCCATTCTTCGGTACATTTGTAGGACTTTCTTTGCTTCGATTTCGTTTCATTGATGTAGGTCCCAGCGTTACTTTTTTCAGCAATCTCTTTCTTGTCAAGCCTTTCTATTGCTACTATCTATCATAACTTTGTCCATGTATCCAAGTGCAGTCTTCCACCATTTTTTCTTCTGCTTTCATTTTTTCAAGTATGTGTTTAAGAACTTCTTTTTTTCCTTTGATATGGATTCATATATTGTGAACTGTTAGTTATATTTCTTCCCTGCATTGATGATTGCTTCCATCTCTCCCCTCAGGGAACTGCAGTGGGTGTACCTAGTCCTCCTAGTATCTTCCTGTTTTTTACTGGTTTTCAATTGTTTGTAACATTATTTTAATTCTTTGTTATGTTGAAGCACATTACATTGGATCCATATAGAATTGCTGGAAGTGCCACATTTTTCCAGTACGTTTTCCCCTATAAGCAGTTTGTTGCAGCTCTTCTCAATGACTGAACCTGTTTGGCTAGCCAAGGTGTGGGCCTTATTTATGAGATGCAGCTTCTGAGTTTTAAACATGTTTTTTTCATTGTTTATATATAAGCCTAGGTATTTTTGTCCATCACTTGATACCTTCCAATCTCCGTTGTGGTTGTTCCATGTAAAAATCAGGTACATTGCGGTTCTCTTTGTTATTCTAGACGACATTCCCCACTTATCTGTAGTAATGTCCTAATATTTGCAGCTGCATCGTTTACATTTTCTGCTAAGATCAGGCCATCATCAGCAAAAGAATAGACTGTTTATTTTTATGGAACCATTGTTGAATCCCTTTTCTTTCTCCATTCCTTAATTATTTTGTAAGTTAACAAGTTTGAATAATGTAGTAAATCCTGTACACCCTTGCTTTATGCCGCCTAGGGAACTTCATCTCTACCATTTTCGTATTCATTCCCAACTTAATGTAGTTTTGTCGTCTGATATACTTGTTTGCTAAGTGGCGCTTATTATTCATGGTGAACCTTGTACTTGTTTATAGAAACTCTTGATCAGTGATGTCCCTACTTACTGAGTACAAAAGCTTTTTTGAAATCTATAGAACTACAATTAATGGTAGGTGTCCTTCTGTATTGATTCTTCCCACGGCAGTATGCAAAAGAAAAAAGATTAATCCTCAATTCTTGCACTTCTGTAAACCCCTGATGATTTTCCTTTATTTCATCACAAATTTTTATGTGTTCTTCAATTTCATTTTTAATTAATGTCATGAATTGTTTGTAGGATGTATCAGTTAATGCGATAGGCTTAAATCTTTTACAGTTGGATTCCTCTTTTTTCTATCATGCTTGTTATAGATGATTTCCATGATGTCGGTTTATTGTTCCTTTGTTATTCTTTGTTGAAACAATTTGGTGAGAACCTTTGTATACATTGGTCATTCTATTAATAACCTATAGTTCTGGCTAAGACCATTCTGGCCCTGCGTGCCTTCTTTCCCTTTAGCTTTGTAAGCACCTTCTGGACTTTATCAGTGGTTATGACTGGTTTGTTCATGGGTGTTATGAGGTTTTTTTACTGTTATTGCCATTCCATTGTTTCTCTCATTGTACGGGAAATTGGTTGTACTCCAGCGTTGTATCCGTGTATCTTTGTTCGTTAAGCTTTATGATTCCTCTTTCGGAGTTATCGTCCCATTCTTCAGTAATTCGGTTTTCATGTTTGCAGTATATGGTTTCCCAGAATCCAGTTAATTCTTTTCCTATTTCCTCCTTGGTATTAGTTTACCATTTTCATAATGAAGTTTAGTCTCCTTCATGGTTCTATCTACTCCCTTAAGTTTCTTTATATTCTCATAATTTGTTGTTTTTATCAGATTATTTCATCTGTTAGTTTTTTCTCATGTTGTTATTTCTTGTGTTATAAGTTTGTGCACTTTTGTTTTTTGTTCTTTATACTGCTCCCAGAGCATATTTTTGGCATGCTCTTCTGCTTCATTTCTTCTTTTCCTATTAATTTCTCTTCTTTTTTTTTATCGCCTTTCTTATTTCTTCTGTCATCCAAAGTCTTTCTATCTTTTTTCCGTTTTTTTTTCCTTCTTTCTTTCTATATGATTTTTAATAAGGTTCATCGGCTGCCTGTTTTAATGATTTTGTTCATCTCTTCCAATGTATCCACTCCTTCATTTTGCATTTTATTTTCTAGGTGTTGTACATATTTTGTCATCAGATCTGGTTCTGTACTATAATATTTGATATTGCACCATCTCCCTTTTTATAATTTAGGCCTTCTTACTTTGTTTCTTAGATATATTTGTATTAGATTATGATCTGATAGATCAAATACTTCTTGGTTTTCATCTATTTTCATTGAATAAAAATGTTTATTCATATCATTATTAGCCAGAGCAAAATCTATGACACTTCTCATGTCACTCCTCTGCCATGTGTAGAGCCCATCACACTCTTCAGTTGTATTTAAGAGTTTCAACTCAAACTTATCTATCCACTCTAAAACCATTTTCCCCTGTTTATCAAGTTGTTGTCTTCCCAACCATGGTAAGTGCCCATTGAAATCCCCGAGGATCATGAAATTATTTTTACTCTCATATGTTATCAGTCTTTCGCACTCTTTTCTTATTTTGATATTTCTTCTTACGTCTTCTGGTTTGCTTCCTGTTGCAAAATATACTAATACAAATATATATTCTGTATCATACACTTTAACCTTGAAGTAAAGGATATCATTATGCTTTCCATCAAGTTTTTCTACTTCTATATGCTTATTTCTCTTATGTATAACCATTAACCCTCCCCCTTTTTTATCCTCTTCCTTTCTATTACTAAAAATTTTGTCAAGGTCATCTCTAAGTATGAATCTGTCCTCTCTGTGAGATGTGTTTCTACTAAAAGTACTATATCATTTTCTGTATTTATTAACAACTCAATCTCAGTTAATTTTGTTTTTGTTAATCCTTGTATATTAATCATATTTAACGTTATGCCTGTTGTACATTGCCATTTCTGTTTGTCCGGTATCATTGCCTTTCCTTATTAAAAATTTCCATTCTTGCATATTTTTCCCTGTTTAATGTATAGTCCTTGTTCTCCATTTTGTTTTCTTTCATGTATTTCATTCCTCAGCTGCTTTGCTTCCTCTCTTTCTTTTTTAGTTTGGTCCGGGTTTATATATAATACTTCTTAAGCGTTACTTATCTTATATTTTTGCCTCTTTTAAGACATCCATTTTTTGGTCAGCAGTGTCATTCTATAGTATGGGTTCGGGTCTGGAGTTACGGTTTCCCAGCCTTTGTTACCCTTACTATTCCGAACTCTGTTACTCCCACTCTCTTTAAAGATTTCAGAGCTACAGGTTTTGTCCTTTTGTTCAGCCTCCTCTAAGTTTGTCTGCTCAATATTCACTTCTTCTAGATTATAAATTACAGTTGACATGATGGTCATAGTGATGTGATTGCCTGAAGGGGCGGCTTTTGTTACTAGTCGGTGAGGTCCATTCCAGAAATAAAGCAACAACAAAAACATTAACAACACATCTTCTCTTGAGGTCTTGAGTCCTTGGGATTTGGGAAATGATTCTATATATGGGACATCAGCTTCAAGATGGAACGTTTTTGAAGAATTAGTTTTGTTTTTTGGAAGTGCTTCGTAGTTCAGTGCTTAGTGTTAATTAGCGTTAACGCTTAGTTTTATTCTGTGTTGGTGATAAGTGTCGTGTGAAAGTTTCTTCAAGCCGCGACCGAAGTTTCTCAGCATGGGGGACAGGGATGCGGAGCTGCAAGGTTTTGGGTGGAGCCGGAGCCGAAATATTTTGAGGGGCTGGAGCCAGAGCCGTAACCGAAATTTTCGGGAGACCTGGAGCCGGAGCGCAAAATCCGAAAAAAAACCTGTTCACGCAAGGACAAAATTAAGTAATTATTTATTTGGTAATAGTAGCGCAGAGGGCTTCATCCCCGATTTTTATGGAAATCACAGGATATACTCTAAAAATATAATGAATAAGAAAAACTGGGAAAGATTTACTTTCAAACGGAACTTCATTCGTATGAAGATATAACTGAGGGGTGTGACATCATAATCTAGAGTCAGAGTCTTCATGCGTCACGTTATACGGTGAATGGTGATGTCACAAATTGCGTATTTACGCTTGACAATGTATGCTTTATATTTATATATATATATATATATATATATATATATATATATATATATATATATATATATATATATATATATATATATATATATATATATATATATATTTGAAGTGGCAAGCCAAGTAAGTGAGTTAAGTGGTTTGTATATATATATATATATATATATATATATATATATATATATATATATATATATATATATATATATATATATATATATATATATATATATATATATAAAAAAAAATAGTAGATCAGTGTCTACCTAACTCACACCTATCCTCTAAATCCCAAACTTCTAAAGCTGTGGCACACCAACCTGGATGGATCATGCTTAAGCCCCCCCCAAACCTAAAAACGTAGATGGGATAGTGGTTGCCCTTAACGGAAACCGAATCCTAGATTTATTTGTGTCGCCCCCACCTAAACCTAATTTAGACAGTTTTTAAATACAAATTCGTATCTTTTCGTGAAGACAGCAACTGTTGTAAATACAAATAGTAATGGATTGGGGATATCGATATATATATATATATATATATATATATATATATATATATATATATATTAGGGATGTACCGATACCAGAAAAGAGGCCGATACCGATACTCTATTTTTTTAGGTGCTGATACTGATACTGATACTTTAATTAATATAATATAATAAATACACAGTAATAAGATAGAACATTTGTGTACTGCTAGGCAACTCAGGATTGCATTCCCTGTACAACCAATACTTAGTCATTTATTTCATATTTAGTTGTGCCCAAGTATATTTATTTTATAAATTAAAATAGTATCTTTAAGGAATAATAAAATAATATTAATAACTTTTTTATGTTTGTGTTTATTCAAAAAATATTCCATTTCCATTTTCCAGTAAGTATTAACAAAGTTTAGCTACTAGCTTTTATGTTTTAACATTATTACAATTTACAAGAAGATTCTTTAACTAGCTACAATATAAAGAATAAAAATAATGAAAGAAGACCTCAATTAATCAGCTGAAAAGAAAAGACAAAATAAAAAACGTTATTATTCAAACATGACATAATAATAATATACTCCTTTAAGATAAAGATATATATATATATATATATATATATAAATAAAAAAAAAATTATATATATATATATATATATATATATATATATATATATATATATATATATATATATATATATATATATATATATATATATATATATATATATTAGTGATGGGACGATTATGAAATTTTTGCCGAAGACGATGACGATTATAGCAAATTTTGACGATGACGATGTCTATCAGTTACTCTCTCTCTCTATTTAGAAAAAAATTTAAAGAAGAACTCCGAATATATTTTTATACCTGTATTCCGAGGTATATATATATATATATATATATATGCATATATATATATATAAGGCTGTAGACAGGGAGGTCAGGGGGTACCCGAAATTATTTTAGCGATCAAAACTTTTGATTCCTTAAGTCTCTTATCTAACAGTAATAACACAATAATTAATAACAATAATAATAATATTAATAATAATAATAATAATAATAATACACACACAATGATAATAATAATAATAATAATAACAATAATAGTTAATCAATGAAATGAAAAGTATTTATTAATGGAAATGAGGAGACATGTTTGTGGTCCTAATCCATTTCTTAGGTCAAGTGGTCAGTTCCTACGCATAAGTGAAAACAGACCTAGGACTTAATGTGCGGTTTCAAGTTTGGTAGATGATAGCAACACACCAATAAAGAATAATGATGGATGTATAAAGATTGATAAGGAAGGAGCTGTAATTGTTGATGGATGAGCAGGTTCATCTTCATCAGCCAAATTTTTCTTTCTCATTCATTCCCTTCTAAATCCAAATCTTTCTTTTCATAATCCCATGGTTCACCGGTGGTTTGCTCTGGCCATTCAGGTTAGAGACAGTGCTTATCGGGGTGGAAAAAATCTCGTTCTCCTATCACTCGCTTAATTTTCATTCAGATAGAAATCGCAGGTATACTCTTCGACGAAAGCAAAGCGGTCTTCACCAGCAGTGCGCTAACCACCCTTGCCTCCTGATTGACAAATCTTTCTTCATTCTAGCAACTTGTAAATCTGTCTTTCCTCCTCTTAGATTCGATCATTGTGCACCTCCAACTGAAAAGCTAATCTCTTCGCCCCTCGCTTAACTATATTCTCTATGTCTCAATACTAGCACTTTCTCCCAGTGTTGGAAGCTCTCACATATCCAACCTATTCCCTAAAAGCGGAAGCCGCTCTGATCCCTTCTAACTATCGCCCCTGTAGCTCTCACTTGTGCCTCTATCTAAGATCTTTGAAACCCTTCTCAACTCACTTCTAAGATCATCTGGAAACTCGCTCCGATCGCCAGTACGGCTCGCTGAACGAAGTCTACTGGCGATATACATTCCCATTCAAATTGAGATTTGTGGTTTTTTTCATTTAGAACTACTGGGAGACCCTTGCAGTGGCACCTGACATATCCAAAGTATTTGACCGAGTATGGCATGCGTCACTGCTTTCCAAGCTCCTCCTTTGGGTTTCTCCTTCTTGCCTACTTATATCTAGCTTTCTTTCAAATCGCTTCTTCTTCGCTGTTGTTGATGGGGCGACTCTTCTTTCTGTCGATAGTGGTGTTCCTCAGGGTTCTGTCTTATCTCCCACTTTATTCCTACTTCTTTTCATTAATGATCTTTTCACCTGCACCTCTAACTCTATCCACCGTATCTCTGGATGACTCTGACCTTCATTCTTTAACTCATATCAATTTTACTCCCACTTTTACTTCTGGAATTCCCTCCTCGTCTTAATCTTTCCGATTTATTCTCAGCTGATGGATAGGAAATAACTTTTGTGAAATTCAATTCTTTAAAAACCCAACTTTTACAAATCTCCTTCTCCAAAATACCTCTTAACTTTCCTGTCTCCTTCGACGGTTCTGTCGTCTCTCCTGCTGACAATATAAACATCCTTTGGCCTTAACATAAACAAAAATGTCTTGGAAACCTCACATTACACCAGTTGTTAGGTCTGGCTTCAAAGAATCTGGAAGTTCTGCTTTAGGACTGTGAGACTTTCCCTTACTTTTCTCGTTGTCTTCGCTATGCTGGTCTCATCCGCCCATGTATGGAGTACTGCTCTCCTATCTGGGGGGTTTGTTTAACGGCTTTGGACAGGGTCGAGTCAAACGCCAAAAGGCTTATAAACTGTTCTTTACTGCTTCCAGTTCACTCCTGACCCCCATCTTTGCGTTAGATGCATTTTGGTGCTTTATCTTTATCCATAGGCACCGTAGCTGCAAATTTGCTCGAGGAAACTTTATCACCGCTGCACGCCACTCCTTTACGATGCTCGTATCACAATAGGTGCTGTATCTGCACTAGCATTGTGTATTGACATTGGTAACTTCAGGTTGTTTGTTGTGGTGCTTCCCTTCTTTCCCACTCACCTCTGTTTGGTGAATTTCTTCCATCTACTGTATTTCCTAACTGAATTCAATCTCCTCACTTTAAAGCTCGCGTCTGTGCTCATCTGTAACTTGCGCTAGAGGGTGAACTTTTGAGAGTACTACAACCCCTGAATAGGCTCTGCCCGTGAGTGGTGGTGACAACTAAAAAAAATCCTTGAATTGGCAGATCAGTAAAAAATGAACTGAATCTCCCATTCCCCCATCCAAACATCATTCAGATTATCCCAGAAAATCGTACTCTTTCCAACATTACCCTCAGATGGATCATATGTCGCAACCACACAAATTTTGACCTTTTCAAACTTAAATTTAACCTTTAGACTTCTAGTACTCACACACACAAAATCTACCATAGCTCTCTACCATAACTCACTCATCAGAATTGCAAATCCTTCTATCCCCCTCTCTCATTCCTTTCCTTACTGCAACACAAACACATTTCACACCACATTACTCATTTTCACCGTTTCCTCTCATTTGCTCCTTCTAAATACATCCATCACTTCTCTCTCCTCATCTCCTCAACATTTATTCCTCTGACATTTGATATGTACAGATACGATTCAAAGATTTTCTTCGCCGTAAGGATAGAAGGGCGCTACTGCAATCATCACGATCTTCTCCGAGGCATGCATTCCTGGCAAAAGATAAGTAGTAGTAGGCAGCCAACCTAACTACCATCGTCCCTTAGTCGCCTTCTACGACACAGACGCAGGACATAATGATAAAGGGCCTTTTCTCCCTACACTTATGGATATAAGGGATAGATGACTGTAAGATGTTGTCTAGAAGAGGGGGTGTGGATATAAGTATGTGTTAGACTTTTTTTTCCGGGGGGGATTTACACTATACCGGGAGGGAATATATATATATATATATATAAAGAGAGCATATATATATATATATATATATATATATATATATATATATATATATATATATATATATATATATATATATATATATATATATAGATTTATTTATATTTATATATTTATATATATATATATATATATATATATATATATATATATATATAGTGAGAGCTTGGAGATCCTGACTTATATATATATATATATATATATATATATATAGTTATTATATATATATATATATATATATATATATATATATATATATATATATATATATATATAGTATTTAGATATATATATATATATATATATATATATATATATATATATATATATATATATATATATATATATATATATATATATATATATAATGTAATTAACAATTATTACTCACATTTTAAATAAGACGAATGCGTCTTGTCTTTTTGGAAGCATAGTTGTTGATCACTTGATCAATAAATTCTTCTGTTGGCTTTTCATCACCTTCAATGGACACTTTAACACAGGAATGTAAAGTTTCTTGTCCCATACGATTCCTGAGCTTTGTCATTATCCTATTCATGGTGCTGAAAGATCGTTCCACACTGGCAGTTGAAATAGGTACACACAATATACATTCAGCAATTTTTTTAAAGATTTCATATCCAATATCAGCTCTTAAAATAAAAGAAGCAACATCTGTACTAGTATCGTTTAACTTATTGTGGGCAACATGTGTGAAAGATTTAAAATCAGACAAAGCGGCATCAATTTCATTAATTCCAAACAGATGGCAAAGTTCTCTACATTCATTTTCATTCATTTGAACAAACTGTTTGAAGTTTTCAAAATATGCACATAGCTGTATTAATCTTATAGCTTTATCATTAAATCTTTGTTTCATTTCGTTTACTACTTCTACTACAAATCCTATTGCAATTTTTAAACATTTTTTTTTGGTATTAGTAAAATTTACTCGTTAAATTTTGAAACATAATTCTCAAGGCTTTTAATTTTTATATGCAGTTCATTATCTTCATTTTCAATAACACATAACTTGATGATTGTTTCTAAATGACCAACTGTTCCAGAAATAAGCTGGGGAAGAGATGAGAGTTTAAGAGCTTCTTTTTGGAGAACCTTACTTAAATTTGACAAGGCACTCAGTGTTACATCTAAAATAGCCAAACTCACTATAAAACTAATATTAGTCATTTCTAAAAGAATACCACCAGATAAACTTGCTAAATCGGCACCATCCTTGTAAATGTGTTCACATGCCATCATTATTGATTGAAAACATAAAAACACAGCATGTACCGTACGATAATTGCTAAGCCAACGTACGTCTGCAGCTTCTGGAATCTTTAAGGCAGGCTCTTCTAGTGATTTTTGAATTTCATGTAAAATCTTTTCTCTTTTAGGAGAACAATGAAAAAGCTTGTAGATATCTTTAACAACATGTAAAGCCCTCTTAATCATTGGAAACTTTTTTCTGGAATTAGTGACGGCAAGCGATAAAACGTGGGCTCTACAATGAATATAAGAATTTCAAATTGTTTCATTTCCGAAATCCTTCCGCGCACCCCCTTTATACTACCACTGAAATTCACAGCACCGTCAAAAGAACATGATACTAATTTCTCGTAAGAAAGTTTCGATTTTTTAAAGCATCAGTCATAGCCAAAAATATTGACTCGCCGTCAGTTTTTTTCTAATTCAACCATACATAAAAACCTTTCTCTTACTTCATAAACTGCAGCTGGGACTACATAGCGAACTAACAGTGACAATTGACTTTGATTATTTATGTTCGTGGATTCATCTGCCATTACAGAGTAATATCTACCACTAAGTAAATATTCATCTTGTTTGTCCAAGACTTCACCAATAGACAGCAATAACTCTGAAGTGGTTAAATTACTAATGTATGTCGATCTCTCACTTTGGGCTTTAATCCAGTCCTCAAGAGGTTAGTTGTTTTTTACTAAAATCCTACGAACTAAATGTTTCATATTTGGTGATATGAGGTATTTCTTCTTTAGCTAAAAAATATGCGCTTCTAACTAACGCTGAAAATGATTCTCTGTTAACATTTTTCTCACTTTCACTCTGTTGAATCAATAGTGTTTGGACAGGAGCTCTTAAGCCCTGCAATCTAGCATTTTCCATTGAAATTGCCTTACAGTGCTTATCTGATTTTGAATGTTTTTCCAGTTTTCCTGAACATCCAGTAGCTTTTCTAAAATTATTAAAAGGCACTGATATAAAAACTCCACCTGCTTTTTGAAGCAAATCTATGTCATTTTTTAAATGCACTTCACACAGCTTACAAAATGTACCACTCCTACCTAGTACGATCAAAGTACAACCACTTGTATTTAGTTTCCCACTGCTTTTGATATTTAATCTCGCGTGTTTTTGTGGCAGGAACTATAGATTCACTTACCATACCTTGCGATTCTTTATCATTATGATCGATATATATATACCGTATATATATATATATATATATATATATATATATATATATATATATATATATATATATATATATATATATATATATATATATATATATATATATATATATATATATATATATATATATATATATATACCTAGATATATATAATATTCGTATGTAAATAGAAAGATAGATATATATATAATTAAATAGTTATATAGTCAGTCAACTTTATTATAATTTTTTTATAAAATTTTGAAACTCCTGGGGGACATTTAGATTGGGAAATTGTCTAGACTCTAGAAGAGGGGTGTGGATATAAGTATGTGTATATGATATGTTGTCTGGAGGATGAGTGTGGATTGAACGCATAACAGAAAGGCTAACCATTAGGCACTGGAATATGTACATACCATAAGCAAAATGGGGTATATATATTATGATGCACCGAGATAATTTTGGTCGAGGTCGGGAGGTTTTGAGGCTCTTGAGAAGGAAATTCTTAATTCCGGCCTGAGGCCGAGTCCCGGGCCGGAGAATGAAATTTCCATTTCATTCACTTATATATATATATATATATATATATGTTACATATATATATATATATATAGTTATATATATATATATATATATATATATATATATATATATAGTATATATATATATATATATATATATAAATATAAATACAAATTATAAATATATAGGTAAATACATATTTATATATATATATATATATATATATATATATATATAGGAGTATATATATATATATATATATATATATATATATATATATATATATATATATATATATAAATTGCATATATATAAAATGCAAATTGATATAAAATTTCCAGATTTAATTTTAGAAAAGTATGGAAATAGAATTAGATTGCTTCAACCATTTGAAGAATTAACTAAAAGAGCGAGTGATGATGATGTAGATTTATCTTTTGTAATACCTGCAGTTAATGCATTGCAAAAACATTTAGCAAAAACTTGGAAGGATAGCGGTGTAAAACTATGAAAGATGAACTTTAAATTCTGTTACTGAAACGCTTTGGTACCATTAAAGAGAAGAAACTTATGTACTTGCAACAGTTTTAAATCCACAATACAAATTAGCTCCCTTGATATTATTGATCAGAATAAAATAAAAATTTATGCTCAAAGAAGAAGTAAACTTTTTATAAAAAGCTAAAGAAAATATTGCATTAAGTCAGATTCTGATTAACAAAATGATGATCAAAATGATCAGTCTCACACAGATTCACATGAAGAATCTGAAATGAAACCTTAGATGTTATAAAGGGAAACACATTCAATTTTCTGGAAGTGTTTTTGATGACATGTTACAAGAAAAATCTTCAGAAGAAAATGAGGAATATTCAGATACAATCAAACCAAGTGGAACTGATCAAAAGGAGAAAAAGTTAAAATGTAAACGTAGAAGCAGCAGTGAGAAAAAACAATTAGAAAATACTATTTAAACTACTGTGGATAAATATTTTGCAGCACCACTTATGAACGAAAAATCGGATGCTGATCTATTGTTATGGTGGAAAGAAAGAAAAGCTCTTATCCTGGGATTGTATCTACCTAACAGGTGCATCTCTCTGGGTTCCACCTTCATAGATGAATGAGAGAATGCTCAGCCAAGCAGAAATATTTATACAAGTAAGAATCAGTTTTCTCCCAACACTAGATGACCAGTCTTCTGCTTTCAACAGTAATTTAAGAGCATTTGATTTTAAATATTGTGAATGTTAACTAAATATCAATGCATAAACTATTTAACCTTCCTTTCACTGAATTTCTTTGTGTTTAACAATATAACTTAATTTTCTCAAAAAATTCTATTGTGATACTATACAGTATTGATAACAGCTGGTACATGCACTTTATAATATATACATATATATATAATATATATAAGGTGTGTATATATAAAAATATATATATAGTTATATATATATATATATAAAGATATATAAAAGTTATATATATAAATATATATATATAGTTATTATATAGTATATATATATATATATATATATATATATATATATATATATATATATATATATATATATATATATTATAATATATATATGATATATATATATATATATATATATATATATATAGTTTCAAAATCAAAATAGCTTAGAAACTTAAAAGCTTTTTAATAATTTAAAGATTAAGGATATATATTATAATTCGGTAACTTTTTTCTTTTGATCTAAATATTCTTTGGAAAATTTTCTGTTCAAAAAATTTCTAAGTCAGAAAAGTTAAGTTAGGTTTTTAAAGAAAATTGTTTAGTGCGCTTCCCGGATGTAATTCCAGAAGCTTGCCGCTAAAGAATTTTCTTAAAAAACCTAACAACTTTTCTGAACTTAGAATTTTGAACTTGAAAATTTTTTTCAGAAAATAAAAGGGACCAAAAGTAAAGTTTTAAATTCCATATAATTTTTTAGTCTTTTGGTCAGATATGGCATGTAGTTTAAAGGTTCTTTTAACACTTCATTTACCTATTTCTGTATTCCAATTTTAAAGCTAGATTTATCAAAAGTGTATTTTTGCTAGTTGTTTACCAAAATAATTAGTCAGTTTAGTAAATGGTGTCATACAGGCCTATTCATATTATTATAGTTATAATATTAATATAGTTATAATATTAGTTTGACTTAATATTATCACTACAACAAAAATATTAAAATAATTTTTTTACACTTTTTGTATGAATCAATTCTTCTATATTAATTTTATTTCATTAAATGTCTCGTTACTAATGAATTATAACTAATTTTATTTTCAAAAACACCTTTTATTGGTCTCCGGCCGGAGAAAGCCGGAGACTAGTGGTCTTCGGCCGGAGCCGGAGATCTTAAAAGGCCGGAAGTCTGGCTAAGCATGAGCCCTAACTGGAGATCTGGTGTATCCCTAATATATATATATATATATATATATATATATATATATATATATATATATATATATAAAATATTATATATATATATATATATATATATATATATATATATATATTTATTATTATTATTATTATTATTATTATTATTATTATTATTATTATTATTATTATTATTATTATTATTATTATTATTATTATTATTATTATTATTATTATTATTATTATTATTATTATTATTATTATTATTATTGAGTTTTAATATTATTCAAAATTTTTAATATTTGTTCAATTAATCGGCAAATAATCGCAAAATTTACTGATGACGAAGGACGATTTAAAAATATGTCAGATTTGTCGATGACGATAATGATTAATTATTAATTGTCCCATCACTAATATATATACATATACCATTCAATTCAAATTCAAAAAATTTCAAATTGTGATGCAAAACATAAGCTTTCACTAGTATCTGGGGACAGCCTGTTCCTTTTTGGGTGTTTACATTCCCACCTACACTAAAAATACGCTCTCTCGACTGATAAGGGAGGGACTGATAAATATTTGCTTGTGCAAGCACTGATAATGGAAACCTTGGCCCATTTTCAGGCTCCACATGAAAGGATTCTCTTTTGTAGGAACTCCATGTTTTCGTAGAGCTTCATCTCCTTTTTCACGATAGCAAATTTGAATTATCTTGCTCCTTGATGACTGTCTCGTTTTTTCGATGAGGTTCCTGGTGTGATTCCTTTGAATGAATGCAATTTCTGCCATGAACTTATCAAAGTCTAACATATCCAAATCCTCTTCATCTTCAGTAGGTTTATTTTGCTGAAAAGCCACCATCATCACTATCAGTGCTGCCAGGAGTTGCTGATAAGGCGGCTTCCACTTCTGTGAATCTTTTTTTTTTTTTTTCTTGTGAGCAATCTCCTCGGTTATGCCATTTAAATGCATTCTAGAAGTGGTTCACCGTCAGAGATGCCATTCCTGTGGGGTTTCAGCTGGCTTAAGAATTCTTTATTGTGAACCTTTTTATATATCGCAAACTAAGTTTATTAAACAATGTAACCAAAAAAAATATTTTTTGTCTCCTGATTTTTTTTATTGTTTATATATACAGTTTTTTTATGCAGATTCCAAATATGTTTTTAGTTTCTTCTCTCTAGCATCAACTGTATTTTATGTTACGACAGCGCATAAATTAATTATTTACGTCATTTTGTAGGGTCGTTACCGGCAATATGCTGAGTAAAAGTCAGTTGCCATTAATGTTTTATGGGGATTGCATGCTTAAGAACTTATATATATATATATATATATATATATAGTACAAGAAGAAAGGAGAGTATATAGGTATATATATATATATATATATATATATATATATATATATCTAAATATATATATATATATATATATATATATATATATATATATATATTAGGACATTAGGACATTAGGAATATAGAGACAGTAAAAAGCCACATGGGCCTATCGAGACTGTCCCAGTCAACCCACTACCCAAACATGCTCATGCAAATCCACAAAGCACCCTAGGGCTTGTCAATTTGTTGTAACTACAAATCCACCAATTTGGCTTAGTCAAACTAATGATATATAAATATGATACCCAAACCATCCACATGCATTAATAACTAAGTTATGGTCACACATGCCATCTAACAATAACTGCTATAACTAAAAACCCGCCAATTTGGCTTCGTCAATATATTATATGATACCCAACCCATCCATAAACGAATCTAACCGTTTCTTAAATGTTGCAATCGAGTCACACTCAACAACCTCCTCTGGCAGACTATTCCAAAATTTAACAACCCTATTACTGAATGCATGCTTTCTTATATCAAGATGGCATGCTTTCTTCTTAATTTTCTTATTATGCCCCCTGGTCACCTGTCCATGTCCATGTTCTATATTCTCTATATTCCTAATAGTCCTAAATATTTTCTAGACTTGTATCATGTCCTGAGAAATCGCCTAGCAGAAAACATTCCTAACCCTTCAGCCTCTCCTCATAGCTCTTACCCTCAAACCCAGAAATCATCCTTGTTGCTCTACGTTGCACTCTCTCTAGCATATCTAAGTCTTTCTTTAAATAAGGGGCCCAAACTTGTGCACAATACTCTATTACTGGCCTAACATAGCTATTATACAGTTTAGCTTACTTATTACTTCCTTGCTCTTGTAAACAACATTGCGATTTATTATGCCCAGCATCTTATTAGCTTTATTTCTAGCTTCCAAACACTGATTAGCTACTTTCAAATTACTGCTTATAATCACACCTAAATCTTTTTCTTGGTCCACAGACTCAAGCCAATCCCCATTCATATCGTAGTCTAAGTTAAAACTTTTATTTGAGTAACCTAGGTGAAGAACCTTACACTTTTTACTACTAAAATTCATTTGCCACTTATCTGCCCATCCCAAGCAGCTTTCTTATCAAGCATCATTTGAATCTTTATGCATCCCTCACTATTCCTAACTGAGGTGGCTACTTTAGTATCATCTGCAAACCTAGAACCCTTACATTTAGGTCCCTGGTCTAAATCATTTATATGAAGAACAATAATGGCCCCAGCAAAGAACCCTGTGGAACACCACTTTTCACTATTTTCCCATGATGACTTATTGCCATTTAGTTGTACACACTGTTTTCTATTTCGCAACCACTCTTTAAACCAATGTACCACTCCACCAATACCACATTGCAATAACTTTTCATCAGCCTATGTGGGAACCTTATCAAAAAGCCACAAAGTCTAACATAATATCACCTGATCTCCTCGGTCGATGCAGCCTGGGTAATGATTCCATAAATTCTAAAGGTTTGTCTGACATGACCTACCCTTTTCTGAAACCGTGCTGGGAGTCATACAATACCTTAACTTCTAAATATTTCTCTATGACCTTTCATTAACTTTTCCAAAACCTTTACAACCAGAGATGTTAAGTTAACTTCTGGCCTATAATTTCCCAAATCTTCCTTACTACCTTTCTTATAAACAGGCACCACAACATATGCCATTTTCCAGTCATCTGGTACCTCACCAAATGTTATAGATTGCTTTAAAAATCAAAATACAGTGCCTCTTTGGTAATGCTGCCATATATATAGTGTTATATATGGCATATATGAGAGTATATATATATATATATATATATATATATATATATATATATATATATATTTACATATCTATATATATATATATAAATATAAATATATATATATATATATATATATATATATATACACCCTTTATATATATATATATATATATATATATATATATATATATATATATATATATATATATATATATATATATATATATATATATATATATATATATATATATATATATATATATATATATATATATATATATATATATATGTTACATATATATATATATATATATATATATATATATTAGGGATGGCCGAATATTCAGTAAGTATTCGGCCTATTCGGCCAAAATACCGAATATTTGGTATTCGGCTTTTTGCCGAACTATTCGGGCCGAATATTGAGCTTTATAAACAATAAATTACATCAACATAAGAGATAGTTATTTCAATTTAAAATTGAAATTTTAGAAACTTATTTTCCAAAATAATGTTAGAAAAGAAGAATCAATAGTAGGTTTATTAACATGTATAGAATTACAAGAAATATTGGAAAAATTCGTTAATAGGTTCGTATTGGACGAAACAGAAGGTGTTGAATAAGAATTAAAAGAGATTTGACACATTTGTGTGAATATTATTTGTAGACTTCAGGGAATCTGTTTGGATTTTCCCAAAAGTTGGAGGTTCTCGTCGAATCATATTAATTATAGAATCTCAGTGAGTCTTTAAGCTACTTAAAGTATCACTGCTTTTAGTTTCCAGGTTCAGGTTATCATTAGTAATATTAGAGGATGGAGGTGGAGTAATTTCATTGCTATGAATTGGAGAGATGTCTGATTTAATAACATCTATAGTAGTACTCTCCTGTGTATTGATTACTTCATTCTGCAACACATTATCATTTTTAGGCGATATTTTCTTTTCTTCAGCGGAGGATTTCAATGGAATAGATTTTGAAGATAAGTCATACGATAAAGAATCTTTTTCAGTTGTCATTTTTGTTGATTGTGCTGTCTTTTTAGCTATCCATTGGGGACATTCAATTCCAAAATGATTTCCTTCACAGATGGGACATTTGTCATTGTCATAGAATTGAGCTTTGTTTTTCCTTTGAAGACAATTATTGATTATGTGGCCTTTCCTTTCGCAATGGAGACATTTATTCTGTCTAACATAGCATTGATCTTGTAGATGTCCCCGTTTTCCACAAAACCTACAATAGGGACGAGATTTGCAGGTGCGAATGTCATGGCCAGACTTTTTACAGTAAGTGCAATTAAGGTGGCTCTCAACCTCATCTCTAGACCTTGTTGAATTTGGAGGTCTTTGTGGTGTATTATGCTCTTTACTGTAAACTTCATTTTTAGTACAAGTATTAGTAGTGTTAGAGTTAGTAGATGGGAATGGGAGAATCTCCTGCTGAGTCGTCAGCAGGCGAAAAGCATTTATCAGCTGTGCAAGTACTTGCAATATTTGCTGATTTTGTTGAAGTACTTGCATCAGTATGTTAGTATTGTTATTGTTAGTATCTGTGGGAGTTGGACCTTGTGCATGGCTATACATCTCGTTTGTATAACATTGATCATTCGATGGGGATTGAATGACCTGCGGTGGTTCGAACCCAGGTGGTGGCTTCGGCGAAAATTGAGGCTGATGAGAAGTATAATTAAAATAAGGGATTGAATAAAATGGGGAATTCATTCCTGATGACGTAGTCAAATATAATAAAGGCCGGTGGTATGATATTATAGGCACCTTCCTATTGGGGCATGTCGAGTAAACAGGTGTAGACACTGGAGGCTCATAGAAATGGGGGTTGGTTAAAAATTAATATTTGATGCAGTTTTGGTCATCTCTGCCAAGGATATTAAAAATATATAAAATAATGAGAATGAAGAAGAATGACGAATGACGAAAATAATTCAATAGGGAATTCTGGATAAGAGTAACGGTGCGGGGAGCAAAAGGCGGCCTCAGAGCAACTACGCTCTGCTACCAATGTAATGCTCAAAAGTCTGGGTCAATTCATATAAAGACTTCAGAACATCAAAACTGTCAGCGGAACAAATAATTAATGGATGACAAGTGTACTTACTTAGTAGATAATTTTGAGATAGAAAATGTGGCCAGGGTAATTTAAACCACAAGAAACAGAGATAAGGGTCACAGAGTGGTTCACGGTCCATGGGCCCTGTAAAGACCGTAGTGTGTTGCACCTTAACAGCGAAGCACTCTTTGATCACCAACACCAAATTACGGACAGTTATGAAAGGATCTTCTTAGAATTATGAAATAAAGCCTCAGCCACATTCACATGCAATTGAAAAACATACAAAAGGAATTAATGAAAGCAAAGCAAAAGCAATTGAATAAAATGTGAACAGCAAAAAAATTATCTTAATAAAAACCTTGCTTAAAACACTTAACAGATGTTTATTTTTCTCATTGAATTTAAAAAATATGTTGGAATAAGTATGGTAATTATTTATATATAATTCTAATATGTGATATCCTCATATAAATTTACCCATTCATACAAAAAAGAAGAATTAGAAGTAATTAAACTGTTCCCAAATAACCTTTTACATTCAAAGTGCGCTGACACATCAAAACTATCCCCATCAAATTCCCCTTTATGATAATTATAATTAAAACAAAATAATGGTAGAATAATGAACAAAAATTAACACTAAAACAATTTTTTCTATAATTACAGCGTGAACAACAATTTATCACATAATATCAGTTTTCCGCTAATTATGCTCAGTACTATGCTTTTTCTTTAATCTAGCCTAACTGTAGTTATTATTAAAAAGTTTCTACGCACGATTAATAATAATAATTTTTACTAGTCTTTTTAAAAGTTTGAGATGTAGTACTATATTTCTTTTTTTTATCAATCGCACATTTAATATATTTGTTACAAGTATATGGGTCTAATATCTAATCTTCATTTATTATTTTAAATTGCAAATCTAAATATTTCAATTAAATTGCTTGTTTTTAGTAGTTTCTTAGTTTCAATTACTACTTGTTTGTCTTTATGTTTTTAAAATCATAGTCTGGTGCTATACGATCATTTTTATTGTTGAAAGAAAGTATTCATAACCTAGTTCAAAGTATTTCTAAACTAGCGTTAAGTAATCCTGAACTTGTTTAATTAATCTGGATCTGGAACTATTTTATCAATCTTGAACCAGTTTCGAACTAGTTTATTAATCTGGATCTGGAACCAGTCTAGTAATCCTGAACCAGTCTATTTAATCTGGATCTAGTTTTAGTTAATCTGGATCTGGTTCTAAAAGTTAACTTTCATATATATACATATGTTATTTTCTAAGTAATGAGTTACAAATTTAATTTTACACAACATACCATTAAAGGCCATATAATGAAGTTTCATAAAGTTCAGTAAAATATGTGGAGGAGCAACTTGGGCTCAATCGAAGAGAACTATAAAAAAAATGAAATATTTTAGATTTATAACTATTACATTTATCAAATTTACCATTTACCTACATATCTTTTGCTTACGTTATTTTGGAAGGAACTTAATATATTCTGGCTTTACTATAGTTGTTGATCATCATGCATGAAACAGAAAAATTAGAGATTCTGTAATAAATAAAAAAAAGGAGGTAGAGATTTTCTCTACAATATATAGCAGTTTTTTCTCTTTTCTTTTCTAGAAAATGATGAGCTCATTGAAACATGCTTAAATATGCTTAAATCCTTGAAATTGAAGGAAAAGATGAGCATAGTTGAAAATGATGCCTGGTGTGCATTCCGTAATGTGGTTCAGGGATTTTTAGGAAATTGTAAAGATCCAAATTACAAAACAGCTGATAAAAATGCTCATTGATTGTTATAAAAAAATGGGATGCCGTATGTCATTAAAGGTGCGTTATTTACACTCGCATTTGGACTTTTTTCGAGAGAATTTAGGGGATGTAAGTGAAGAACATGGTGAAAGATTTCACCATGATATTCAGACAATGGAAAGGCGATACCAGGGACGTTGGGATAGTGCCATGATGGGTGATTATATGTGGATTTTGATAAGAGAAGCCAAATCGATTCACAAGAGAAAAACACGATGAACAAAGCACTTTTAAATGCAAAGTAAGCATGTTTTTGGCATATTAAAGCATTGACTTATATTTTGGGGATATTAGTATGCATCTTATCAAGTAAAAAGTCTTTTTGAAGTTACTGTTCATAAATTTAAACCTTCAAATAAAAAATTGTAATAAGTACCTACAGTGTAAGCTCATTAACAAACCTTAAAAATTCCAAAACTTAAATATTGTAATAACTCTCAAAGTATCGATGATAGAAAAAAATGAAGGTCTTTCTGTGTTCATCGGCAAAATATATGATTCAAAAAAAAATAAAGAAATATTTTTTGTGTTACATAGTGATTGTTTATTGAATCTGAAAGTTTCTCATAATTCTTCACCCAAAAAGTAAGTATCGGCCATATTAACCAATGCCGATACTGATACCCCAAAAAAAGGCCGATACCGATACCAATACTATCGCTACATCCCTAATATATATATATATATACCGGTATATATATATATATAAATATATAAATATATATATATATATAATATATATATATATATATATATATATATATATATATATATATATATATATATATATATATATATATATATATATATATTTTAAATATTACCTCAATACTTCATGCCATCGTAACACAAAAATGGTCGATGCTAGAGAAAAACTAAAAACATATTTGGAATCTGCATTAAAAACAAAAATAAAGAATTTTTTTTTTTTTTTTGTAACTGTGTTATCTATTAATACTTACTGTTGCTGAAATGAGAAATACTGTTTTAGGAAAGAAGATAATGCAACAAAGAATTAACCAAAACTGATGGTTCCCAGTGCTGATGTTCTAGCTACCTCAGGATTGGGGTTGGATACGGTACTTAATTTTTAATTAACCTTAATTTTTCACTTAAAAATAACAACTTACTCTAGTCTGGTGACCTAATGTCTTTTGTGTTGGGATGCCCACCAGAAGGCCCCCCTTACATCATAAGAACATAAGAAATATAGGGACAGTAAGAAGCCACATGGGCCTATCGAGACTGTCCCAGTCAACCCACTAACGAAACATGCTCTCATACAAATCCACAAAGCACCCTAGGCTTGTCAAATTCCTGTAACTAAAATCCACCAATTTGGCTTAGTCAAAATAAATGATAAATGATTCCCAAACCATCCACATGCCTTAATAACTAAGTTATGGTCACACATGCAGTAGCTATAACATTTGGCTTCGTCTAAATATACTATATGACACCCAACCCATCCATATACCTATCCAACCCTTTCTTAAATGTTGCAATTGAGTCACACTCAACAACCTCTTGTGGCAAACCATTCCAAAATTTAACAACCCTATAGCTAAATGTATGTTTTCTTATATCAAGATGTCATGCTTTCTTCTTAATTTTCTTGTTATGCCCCTCCTGGTCTCCCTTTCATGGTTTACTATAAAGAATTTATTGGTCTCTGTATTATCAATAGATGTAAAAATTTTGTAGACTTGTATCATGTCTGTATTATCAATAGATGTAAAAATTTTGTAGACTTGTATCATGTCCCCTCTGAGAAATCGCCTTTCTACAGAAAACATTCCTAACTCCTTCAGCCTCTCCTCATAGCTCTTACCCTCAAACCCAGAAATCATCCTTGTTGCTCTACATGTTGCACTCTCTCTAGCATATCTAAGTCTTTCTTTAAATAAGGGGCCCAAACTTGTGCACAATACTCTATTACTGGCCTAACATAGCTATTATACAGTTTACTTATTACTTCCTTGCTCTTGTAAACAACATTGCGATTTATTATGCCCAGCATCTTATTAGCTTTATTCCTGCTTCCAAACACTGATTAGCTACTTTCAAATTACTGCTTATAATCACACCTAAATCTTTTTCTTGGTCCACAGACTCAAGCCAATCCCCATTCATATCATAGTTAAAACTTTTATTTGAGTAACCTAGGTGAAGAACCTTACACTTTTTACTATTAAAATTCATTTGCCACTTATCTGCCCACCCAAGAAGTTTATCAAGATCATTTTGAATCTTTATACATCCTTCACTATTCCTAACTGAGGTGGCCACTTTGGCATCATCTGCAAACTTAGAAACCTTGCATTTAAGTCCCTGGTCTAAATCATTTATATATATGAGGAACAATAGTGGCCCCAGCACTGAACCCTGTGGGACACCACTCTTCACTATTTCCATGATGACTTATTGCCATTTAGTTGTACACACTGTTTTCTATTCCACAAACACTCTTTAATCCAACCATGTACCACTCCACCTATACCACATTGCAATATCTTCTTCATCAGCCTTATGTGGGGAACCTTATCAAAAGCTTTGCTAAAGTCTAAATATATAATATCAACTGGATCTCCTTGGTCAATGCAGTCAGTAATGTATTTTTTAATTCAAAGGGTTTGCTTGACATGACCTACCCTTCTGAAGTCAGGTTGGGAGTCATACCCTTGTTATTTAAATATTTTCTATATGACCTTTCAGCAACTTCTTTTCCAGAACCTTTACAATCAAAGATGTTAGGCTAACTGGCCTATAATTCCCCAAATCTTCCCTTATTAATATTTCTTTTTAAATAGGCAACATAGCTCTGCTTTCCAGTCATCATCTGGTACCACCAAATGTTATAGACGTTTAAAAATCAACACATAGTGCCTTTGCAATGCTGGTACTGATGGTTCTACCCTAA
>JABUQX010001548.1:12500-14694 GCA_015478945.1 Trachelipus rathkii | reverse complement strand
AATCCAACAATGGTTTTTTGAAAAACAAATTTCTAACCCTTCATTTGACAACCTAAGCCCTCTCCCCTATTCCTGACCTGCACCTACCTAGGTCTAAATTCCAGAAATCATGCACCTTCTTCCAATAGCTTTCATCTTCTGAATCAAACTCCTATAATCTGCTATTAATTCTTCTGACCCTTCTAGTGTCCTTATATCATTTAGTACCCACATGCACAATCACATCTTGAATCAACATTTGTAGAATCAATATCATCTATCACACGAATCCTCACTCTTGGCACTGCGAGATAAGTATACTACTCAATCATTTCTCGTTATCTTATTTTGAAAAGTCCTATCTAGGTATTGCTACTCATAGAGTCTCAATAGCACAGCCATCAGTCCTTCCCTTCTAGAAAACTCAACATTACCATTTGCACTCTCTGATCCTCCCCATTGGAAGCAGGTCAAACATTGTTACTGCAGGGTCCACAGGCTGACCTGACTTCGAGATCCTCATCTATGAAATTATTAATTTCTAATTTCTACAACTCGTATATTCATTGCAGAACCTATTTTCAACTACTTTTATCCTTTTCCCTTCTCACTTCCTGCCTAGGTGAGATCACTATCCTGTCCTACCCCTATATCCCGCTCCTCCTCGCCTCAACATCCTTACTAAACTTTTTTCCTAACCTTCCCTCCTATTCTCAACTCAAATCTTCTTCTTTCATCCATTCATAATTTTCACTAGTCTTGCATCTCTTCTTACACAACACCATTCTCTGCATTCAAACAAAACGGGCAGTATTCACATATTCACCTCTCACAGTCCCACAGTTATCACACAGAGCATACATACTTTAAAATTATTATTAGCTTACTAACCTGCACCTATTATTATACGGATGAGAAACTTAATATAACTAAAGGCTTTAGAAGTTAAGCATAAGTTTTAAAACAGGTTAAAAAAAATAAGAACAAAGATAAATTTTGCTTAGACAGGATATATAAAGGAATTAGTTAATGTAGCTTAATGGTAGCTATTTGTGCACAACTGATTATTTATTAATTTTAATCTCACTCAATTAAAGTAAACAATTATAAGGACTCGTAATTAAAATACAGAAAAGAAAATACTATTTAGAACTCTAAATAAACCTCTTAACCTTGATTTAGCTAGGGTTGACTATCAAATTTAAATTTTCAACAAAAAAATTAATATGACACAATTGTTAATTGACCGTAGTTAGATATACAAGTACGTAGTTTAGTTAGAATACCCACAAACACTATTGTTACTAAAATCACTTTCAAATACCACCAAATTATTGTATTAAAATGGGAGCAAAAATAAACATACCATCACTCAATGCCCACAAAACTACTCTCTCATGGTATTAGACCTGCTGTGTATATTTCTTGTATTGTGATTAGATTCCTGTGTACTATTATCTGTATTACGAGATTCGGAAAGTTGTAGAAATATTTTATCTTTTATTTTCTACTGCAGTATCTGATTCGGTCCTTTTGTTATCTCATTATTTTAATGAAAATAAAGGTACAAATGTAGTTCCCATTCCGGCAGTTGAGTGAATTTCCAAATGTAGAAAACATTTCATTGAAGTGGTATCGACAAATTGCAACAAACTTCGGAGACACAACGAAGGAACGAAGAATGGCTATCAAAAAATATTTAAAGTTTTTAATGGTCTTAATGTAAAATTTTAAATGTTCTATTTTTCACTAAAACAATATTAAAAAGGCGCGTATTAAAAACAACTTTACTTTTTGTCCTCATATCGCGTAGGGATGAAAGGAATGGGTGTCAAAACTCAAAACTTGTATTAGGTTATCAATTTATTAATATCAATATTTTATCCGATTATTATACACTTGATATCAATATTTTTAATTATTCTTAATTTGATAATGGAATCTCTTTATAATTTCTGGTCAATAAATATAACGGATAAATCTTTTTCTTTTTGAATCAAAATTTAAAAATTATTTTTTTCATATTTTTAAAATATTTAGAACGTCTCCTATGTGACACCCAACATCTTCAAAATTATCTGTCGTTATGAAAATATTTAGGTTTATTTGCATATTTTTAGAATTTAAATATCTCAAGATTGTTGAAAATAATAACTAAAATTTAAAAAAACCCAAAAAAAACCAACTTAAGGTGGGCTTTTATTTTTTTTATTTT
>JABUQX010001548.1:0-7500 GCA_015478945.1 Trachelipus rathkii | reverse complement strand
TCATTTTCGTCTTTTTCTCCATCTACATCTTCATTTTCTTCTATTTTTTCTTCTCTGTTCTCATTCAGATAGATATTCTCCTTCTCCTTTTTATTCATTTCTTTTGTTCCCTTTTTTTCGTTCCACCAACAGTCACCTTCCTCGTGTCCCCATTTATGACACATCGTGCACTTCCTTATATTTTCCACGCTTGTCTGGCACTGTATTGATGCATGACCCTTTCTCCCACATCGAAAACAAAATATTTGATCTTCACAATCTTTCGCTATATGGCCATCCTTCATGCATTTGAAACATCTCATACCACCCTTTTTTAAGCATTCCCAACTCATGTGTTCTTTCCCTCCGCATTTATAACATTTTATCCTTTCTTCTTTTATGTCCATTTCTCCTCTTGTTTCACACTTGCACACACTCCATCTGGTGCGTCCTTTAAATCCATATTCCTCTCACAACACACTTGTTCTTTTTCATTTCTACTTGCTTCTCTTCTTTTATACACAGCCCCTGTCATTTCATCCATACCTTGTCTGTTTCTTACACACCACATTTCTTCCTTTTCCTTTCTTTCCCTTGTGTCCTCACTCTCAGTTTTTATATCTTCAAAGATTCTTAACATTTGCTTTCTAATATTCTCGTATTCCAATTCACTTTCACCACATCCACCTATAATAATCTGTTCCTCCCATTTTTTAAGTCTTGCTGCATACAAAAGATGTGCACCTTTTACATCCTTTCCCCACTCACTCATCCCTAAACATGTTGCTTCACACATGTTATATCACTCTCATTCCCAGTAGGTTCAAACAGCTTGTATACTAATTGCTTTTTAGAATATTTAACTTCCTCATCACTATGCAAAAAATCATCAAACTTATCTAATGTTGATAAATCAATATCCTTAAATATTACTTTTGCTTCATTTAACGAGCATAATTTCTTATATACAGCGTGAGCTACCAAAACTTTTCCTATCTGACGCCATTCATGTCCCTCAGAATCATAAGTATATATCAATTATTAACTATATCTATCCTCAATAAGCATCCACACTTCTCTTTTTTAAACTACATTATCATCAAATTTTACTCACCGAATGACAATTATTTTCACGACGTTTAGTGAAATGATCATACATTTTCTCACCTGTGGACTTATAAGAGTTGCTTTTCCTACACTATTTTAATATTTCGGTTAATATATATATGCCTCATTTTACCTTTAACATTAATACAATGTATGTAATGTCTGAGCTAAAGATTAAATTCTATATGATGGGAAAAAGTTGGTTTAACTATAGATTTTAAAGGAGCACTCGTCTTTGACCTTCTCAAATTATTGATAAATCTTGCATATGAGAAAGAATTATTAGAAGTAATCGTAGAAGAGTATATGAAATTTGGAGAGAGAAGATGAGAGAGAAGATGAATGAACGCGAGCAGTTACAACGCTAGTCTAAAAGATGTAATATGATACTTGAAATCTAAAGACAGAATTTTAGATATGAAGGAATTCGGTATAGTGGTCCGTCACGGGTAACCAGACGAACATGAGACTGTCAAAACACCAGAAAAAATTTTAAGATGGATAAAGAGGGAAGTAGTAGCGTGCATGACCCGATATGAGTATAAGGACCCACGAGCTGTATTGGAGAGTATCATCGAAGAACTATACCAGACACTATGGGTGAAACGCACATGTGAAACCAGATAGAGACTGCACGAGAGATTTGAGAGAGAGAGGAGAGAGAGAGAGAGAGACAAGAGAAGCCCAAGAGTATGTAAATTAATAATCTATCACCTGTTGTGAGTTCCATCGCCGGCGAGCAGACTAGCTAAAAATCTGCTGGATTACACAAAAATAGTGTTATATATTATAGGTATACATATTTAAAACTCGTACTAGAAGGAACATTTATTTTGTGAATTTCGTTTACTTAAACATCTATTTATATGAATAAAAAGTAATTGAAAGCCTTTTATTTAGAGTGAAACCCATATTGAGTAAAGTACCTAACCTGTTACATATTCATGAGACCCATATATTATTATTTGTGACTTGCTATTGAAATATTTAAGAATATGGTTAATAATGTGCACTATATTATTCAATTAACATTATATTTTATATAAACAAATACGTATATTATAGTATGAATATGTAATATATATATAAAGGTTGTTTCAGTAATTTTTGAAAACAATTCAAATGTTATAGAGTAATCGCGAGCAAATGTGGAAATTCTTATTTACAGGTGTAAGTATGAATTGTGTTATTTGAGAAACTCTAATCAACTGAGGAGCATACAATGCCTTCTTAACACTTAGAGGAACATAATTCGAGTTATTTGAAGTTTACCTCAATCAGTTGAAAGGTTTTATCGTTTAAACAATAGTTCCATGGCTCTATTAATATCCTACTATCAGTGCTATTAGGAACATCATATGTAGTTGAGGCAAATCATAAAAGGTTCAAAGTCTATATAAGAACAATTTACTTCATAAAAAGTATACCACAATATATTAACCTGATCTTAAAAATAAATAATTCCGAAGCGTAATCCTGGTATTTGTGATTCATAAATTATATAGAACAAAGTACACATATATAAAAACAGAGTGAGAGAGAAGATATATATAGAACTCAACTCTATCTCGCCTTACAATAAATAAATTACATAAAATAAATAATAATAATTAATTTATAAATCATTAATTAAGATAAATTACATCACAATTATGTATATACTATATTCTCTTCACACCAAATATATTTTAATTAAGTAATAAAATATAATAACTACACATAATTTACATCAACTAAAAATTAATAAATAAGAGAGAGATTAATAAATTGTTAATCTAAATAATACAGATCGAAACGAAACAGATAAAATACATTAATATTAACTAAGTTGTTTGCAACATATATTAAGTAAATTATTGGAGAGCTAAAATATATTCATCTATTCATACATAAACTTTAATAATTATCGAGATGATAAATAGAGTAATAATAGTAATAATTACATTATCTCACTAGTATAAATGAATCACATTATATCATTAAATAACCTAATAATTATGACAATCATTAACAATCGATAATAATGAAAAATAATATTCACTACATAAATCGAACCAAAACCATATTTATACATATATCAAAATATTTACATTTGCATTATATTTGCATAAAGAGAGCGCGAGTTACATACTATAGGATATTGAAGACAACTATCACACTCTTTCAAAATGTATAGAAATAACTTTTGATAATTCATATCAAAAATTTATTTTTTATGAAAAGATATTTCTATATACTATTAAACAGGTAAAGTATATTTAAAAATGTATCAATGATATAATCAATTAAGTCAAGTATATATTTAAGTTCAAGGCGGATAATATCATGCTATTAATAAATTAAAAATTAAACTAATCAAGAATATATGAGTACCACAATATACTAGTGTTTTAAAGACAATGTACTGTGAAGTGCTGTTATATAAGAGAACTAAGGGCAGACGACTAGGTTGAGCACCAATGAGAGAAAAAGATGAGAAGCGATAGTATGGAGTCGGGATATATTTTGATAATAGTTTCTCATGTGCATAAAGAAAGGCCATAATATGGAAATCTAAAATGTGAGTAGATAGCGACAAGTGGCCTCTCTATATATCTTGAATCTCTTTTGATTTGTTCGTTTGCTGAATAGACATTCGATGATCTCTTTTCTCCTGAGATAGTGTCTGCCAGATGGTACTTATCATGAGATTTTTCATTCTATAATTTAAGATAACTAATTTACCGTGAAAACTACTTCTCTTGTTTTTCGGCATAAGAGGACGCTACGAAGATAATTAAAGTTGGAAATCTATTTGGCAAAGCGGATTTTACGAATATTTGGTTTTATAGTCGGCTTTTAAAAGTTTTAACACTATTTTTATAGAAGGTAGATACACTAGAGAATTTGTTTAAAGCAATCTATTAAACAATCACATTTAGATAAAATCTGTAGGTTGTAGTGAATATAGTAGTTATTTAAGTACAGCCATGGTGAGTAAAGCTAATATGAACTTTTAGAAATTCGGGTTTGATAGTAGTGGTTATGTTAGAAGGTTATTTAACTTATCATTTCTATATAAAATTACTTACTTTCCATTTGATTCTATTTTAACATATCTATTCTATAGAATATGAATTTTATATAAAGTTATAAGCTAATGAAGCTCAATTTATTAAAGGGATATTAATGGGATAACTTAATGGGGCATTAATGGAATAAGTTAACAGGGTATTATGGGATAGCTTATGGTATATTATCACGGGCAACAAGTTAATGAGACTATGTATACCAGTAACCATTTCATCTAAAAACGAAAGTTTGTCTTGAAAATTGTATTATTTATTAAGATTATATATAAATATAAGTGGAACGCTCATTTTCGTAATGATAATATAAACTTACGTTTATTACTTTTTAGTATAATTAATACTCTAATGTGAGAATTAGTATTAATTTACCCACATAATTTATTATTCTCATAAAGTATACAGGTGAACCTTTCTCCTCTCTAAAAAGCTTTAAACTAGAGGAAGCAGATAGAGTTCAACATACGTGGAGAATAAGAAATAAATGAGTATTATTTACTCCAAGAGAAAAGATCATTACATTAAGAGATTGAGGGTTTGTCCATTAAAAAGAGTATAATCTACATCTGAATTTTATATTGAGGTAGGTGACTAAATATTTTAGATTATTTTTAAGGGGGAGTATGGATTGAGAATGGGTAGGAATGTTATTAAGTGTGTCAACATAAATGCTTCAAAGGTTTTAGATCATAAGAGGTTATATATATATATATAGTGAGTAGGTATAGTTATATAATTAGTAGTATATAAAAAATTATATTTTATAATAATATATATATATATATATATATTGATATTATATATATATTATATATTATATATAATATATTATATATATATATATATTATATATATATATATGTAAATTATATATATATATATATATATATATATATATATAATAAGAATATTTTTCACATTTTTTAACAAATAGATGTGTTGATTTTACAAGAGAAAGTCGTATCTTCAGCCGTTATTTGTTTGAGTGTCCTGAAGGACAGGTATTTGCTCCAACGATACAAACCTGTTTAACAGGAAGTTGCCCTGCAAACGCTCAAAAAATTCCAGATGATTCCTCTTCTGGAGCTACACATGGTACTGGAGGAGCAACCACTCCTGTAGGAGGAATGCCTTCGCCCGGTACTTCTGGAGAATCTGCAGGGGTAGGAGGTTTAACAGGAACTACCCTAGCTTCACCAACTGGTGGAGAAGCAGGTGGAATGGGAATGGGAATAACAACTGAACCTTCAACTGCAGCTGGAGGAGCAGGAATGACAACAGAAGATTCATCAATGCAGGGTGAAGCTGGTAGTGCTGATGGATCCGGAAGTTCTACAGGAACTACAGACAAAGTAATAACAGGCCTACCACCAGTTATTGACCAAGATACAAGCGTTGTTCCACCAGAAAAACTTCCTGGTGCCACGGTAAGTTTGTTGTCCTTGTCTTAAAATAACAAAATATTTCAAAATTTGCTTACATACAAAACACACACACTTATATACATCTACTCGAATATATATATATAATATATAATATATATATATTATAAGGGTAGAGAATGGATTGATGATGATGAGTAGTATAATTAGAATATGCTTAGTTTATCAATGTTGTTAACAAAGGATTGTATATAAAAGGTGATGGAATAGTAGTTAAAGGTAAGGTATAGGGAGTAGATGGACTAGAGGATGAGTAATATAGTGAATTGCTGTCAAATGTTATATATTATAACAATGAGATTTGCAAGTAGAGGTAGTAGGTGAGAAGTGGTTAGATATATTATAACATGGATTAGGGAGATGGAGTAGCATATGGATTAAGAAGGGAGTGGGAGATATGTTGTTTATAAGGTGTGTTAAAAGGTAGATTGGTTAATGGAGTATATGATATAGTGAATTAATGAGTGGTATGGTATATTAGGTGAAAGAAGGTAATGTGAAATATGAGAAAGGTAATAGTAGAGTAGAAATTATATATATTTAGATGTGAGTTAGTTAACATATAAGGATATGCTGAGTTTAGATATATATAATATGGTGGTAAAGGGGGAGCATCGGAATTGAGAGTGGGAGTTGAATGTTGTAAGAGTTATGATTTTAAAGAGGTACGATGTAAGGGTATATATACTATATATATAGTGATAATGTAGTTAGTAGTATTAGAGGTAGAGTAAGTGATTATTAGGATTGTAAGAAGTGAATGGGAATATTGATTATGTTAAAGTGTGTTTAATCAAGGACTGCAGTAGTAGGTGAGATAATATATATGCATTACATTCATACAGTACATTGTCATGGTGATCAGGAGTTGAACATTACCGAGAGGAATGGATCATTTGAGATAGTGCGCTCCTACCTCTAGCCGATAAATAAGTTGTGGTAGATGCGGGGTCAACAGGTAATTGTATAGGGGAGGTGGTCTCTGAAAGAGAATGCACGGAGTAGTTCGAGTATACATGTGAGCACTGTCCATGGCTTGAAAGGATATGTTAATAAACATCAATAGATTCAATATGTTAGACTTTTTGTGGACCCAAAATCTATACTTAGCTAATCAACTTATAGATAAACACCTTTTGATTAGACATGGAGATTTGATACAAGTATTTGGAGAAGAACTATGGATATATTTTCTAATCGAAACGAAGAAAGAGAGTCACAAGAATAAATCTAATAGCTGACTAAGAGATTAATAGTATGTAGGTCTTCGATAGGGCATGCATCTAGAAAATACTCTCCATGTATATGTGATGGCAATCATTTAAATGCGAACAACGGGATTTGCTCGCATCGCTCTCAAAATGATGTGACACCCCCAATCTACCTGAAACACCTACTGTAGTGATTCTATTAAATTACATATAACCATAAGAATACTCTAACATATATATATCCACCATGTAGCGTGCACATCTAAGGAATTTGTGGACCAAGTTTGAGTCAGGAAACTTATAAATTAATAAAGTAGCCAATTTATCACAATAATCATTCTTTGACTAATGGGGATTAGCTTAATTGGTTATACAATTACATCTTTTCTTCAAAAATTCTGTCTGAACTAACTGTTAAATATAGAATTTGTAATTCATCTATACCGCAGCAGTATTAACATCGTTATTAATTACTACTTCATCTTGTCCATACCTTTTTAAATTAATTTTTACTATATGATATATATACATTTCACCTGAGTGGTTTGTGTAGATTTATTGTGTATAGTTGTAATACTACTATTAGTATAGATCATTTGTTATGCGTTATACAATGGGCTGCAATTTAAAAAACAAAGCTATATACCTTCGACGGACATGATCTCTACTCTATATATCTCTTTTATTTTTTTT
>JABUQX010001547.1:0-44765 GCA_015478945.1 Trachelipus rathkii | reverse complement strand
CTGGAAATTCTCATAGGAATCTCAAAAGTTTAGGGGCTCTGAGTTGAAGTCAGCCTAGATTCGACCTCATATAATAGTTGACACAAGTATTCTCAGATGTGTGTGATGACTAATGTAAACATTGTGCACAAATAGTAGGTCTTTTGTGGTGAAGCAGAAATATATGACCGCGTGTTTTCTACAGAAGCTCCAAGATATGATACTCTGCTGAATTATGGAAGAGATTGTTTGCTCTTTAGTAATATTGTCATGTGAGCTCTCAACATGGTCATAAGGTCAAATTCGTCATAATTTAAATTAATAGAATTTTATTTTTAGGGAACTGTCTCAAGATTTAGTTTTAAGTTGATTTTCGAAACATAGGAAAAAAGGTTAACTTATACATGGAAGATAACAGGCACTGAAGAGTCTGTCCAGCAAAATTTTGAATATAGAACAAAGGAATTGGCTGTCAGCGCTCCAAGAACATTTGAGCCATGTCCATTGCTGTCCAAAGAGCTTCAGATAAGTACGTATTAGAAGATAGTTGGAGTAAATGGTGTAAAAAATTCAAAGTTGATTTGGGTAAAGTTTCGTGATCATGAATTTAAAGATCCATGATTATTAAACATGTTAAAAGATGGGGTATGTTATCCAAAGCAGAATAGGGGCTCTTCAGTTTGGAAGCGATTTCTATTGAGTTTCTAGACATTTTTTTTAGGAAGACACCATGTTACTTACTACTTACATTGTTTTAGTATGATCTCTGTCTCACATTAGTTAAAACATAATTAAACGAGAAGTTTTCTATAAATCCTCGAACCATGTTCAATTGATTCAGACGTCAAGTGTCATAATGAAATTAACTATTAAAGATTATTATAAAAAAAAAATTCATAAAGCAGAACAATATGGACCAATTACAAAAGCAAAAAGATTATAAAGAGAGAATTAGGAAGTTAGCACCCATAGTAGGAGTTATCTTAGAAATATATTAATTATTTCAAGTGATAGAATTGTTATGTAAATAAATTACTTCAATACTCTTAAACCATGAATGTCATAAGACAAGCTCAGACAAATTGAAGTCCCTATAACATATTCCATCACAAAGACATTAAATTGTCTTGATCACCCGACGATTAAATTTCTTTTTATAAGAATAAATTCTCTGCAGAGAAGCTTTATCTTGCACTTCAAATCGTGTGTGTATATAAAGATTAATTGAATCAAGGATATTGACTGGCTTAGGACCTCATATAATCACAAGAGGATTAGTGCAACATTATCTGCAATTATTCATTAATGTTCTTTTATGTCCTTATGACACTTCTTGAAAAATTTTATTGAGAAGCGTAGAGATAAACATTACTCAGTTCACTTTCATTGCAATTTTTAAAAAGGTAAAAAAAATTCACAAAATTACAAACAAAAACATTTTTTAAGGATTTTATACACTGCCTATCCTTATCTCTTATTATTTCTATTGAATGCTTCTGTTACAAAAAGAGGGTTTGCTCTATCTGGAAATCAAACATTGTCATAGCGAAAGAAAAATTAGACTTTTCGGGTCTGATGTTGAGTAACTGAGTTAGGTCTATCAGTGTATATTGCTGATAGATATGTGAAAAATATTTGGATCGGGGTTGATATTGGGTATTATAAATTAAGTGAGTGGAATAGTCATACTGCCGTTCAATGCTTTCTATAAAGGAGTATAACAAAGGCAGGACTACTTTAAAAAGAAAAATATACTCTACCAGAATTGACTCTCTTTTTTACGAGTTTTGCAGACAAAAAAAAGAAAAATTTAAGTTATGCTGATGATTTAACGATGGTGACGATTTTAGATACAAAATTTATTGATCCCCAAAGATCTCATCATCATTACCCAAATCAAATTCAGTTAAATAAGAGAATTGACAAGTTCTATAATAACCCAGTCCCATTAACTTTTTTTTTAAGGATATAAGCTGAATTCATATTGTGGGCTTGGTTAAAAATTAAATAATATTATGATAATTTGTTTAGAAGAAAAAGGGAAAATACTTATTTATTGATTTTTAGAGAAAAGAAATATATTTGCAAATGTTGTTTAAGTATTATTTGTGTATACCTTTGTTTCTCTAATATTTTATATATTAGATAAGAAAGTAAAAACAGAGAAATGCGGAAAAAAATAATGAAAGTCTAACAGGCTATCATTAAGGAAAACCACAACATCTCTAATATTAAGAAAATATAAATTGAATTGTGCATTAAAAACTTTTAGCATATTATAAATTCAACTTTTTGGTGAATCAGTCTGTTTAAAACATTATAATTTAGAAATATATACTATAAAATTTTATAGCATTCAACCATAACACAGTATATATAATTTTTTATATCATAATATAATTTGCTTTTTGATATAAATATAAATAAATATATCTATATAGATATGTAATTCTTTAAAAACTAATCTTCTCTACTATATATATGAATATATATCATTTTAAATGATATCTTATACTACTCATAAATTAATATATTATTTCTAAATATATATGTTTGATAAATAATATTTAATATAATATTTGAATTAAATTATAATATTTATACTGTGTTTTTATACAGGATATATATATATACTTTATAAATATAATTTAATATATATATTGTTAAATATTGTTGATAATAAATTTTATTATCTCTGGGAAAAAAACTGAAAGTAAAAATAAATATAAGCACCGAGAAATAAAGAATAATATATATGGCTAGGTAAAACTGCCCAGCTTCAAATTTTATTTCAAATTATTTTTGTCTCAGGATATAATTTCATATTTCAAAAATAGTTTAATAAGGAAGTTATTTCAATTACTTTATTTAATAGTATATGCTTTTTGCTCAATATGCAAATTGATTTAGCAGTTCTCTAGAACCTTTATATTGAATAGTATGTTACAGAATGTAGTATATTTTTTTTGTTGATTCATGTGTATTTTGTAAATGTGAAGGATTGGCTGCTTCAAATGTCTTGATTTAATGTTGAACATTGATTATTTGTATTAGATATGATATAATTTATATAAATTATCACAAAAACTTAATATATATATATCAGAATATGAAATTTTATTTCTTAATTAATTTTTTATAAAGTATTGTAAATTTATTATACAATGACAGGGATATCTCTTGAAATTTGGAGTTCAAACCAATTTGATAAAATCTCTACAACCAGGAAATGTTGCAGCCTGCTATATTTAATACACCTAATGCACACTTTGTGCGTCGTTTCTGCATGACATACTTGTGCCTTCTAATCTATCAATTGGAAATACCAAGAATCCAAGAAGGTTACTAATTTATATTATTACAATAATATGAAGATTACTACAAATAAATATACATATTCTTGTGATAAAAATATCACCAATTAACTTCGAGAATACTGTCTTTTCTCTAGAAAGAGAAAATAGGAATTGTTAAATCTTTCATATAAATATTTTATTAAAATTTATGTAATTTAACCATAAGATATAATAATATAAGAAATAGGCAGCAAATTATTTTTATTTATATTTTAAAATAAATTTAAAGATAAATATAAATATAAAATATACTACTAAAATTCAAGACCTTAGTTTAGAAGTTTTCAATGTTATAAATTATTATATAAGGTATATTAGATATATATATATGTTATAGTAAAAATATATTTTAAGCATATAAATATAATCTGATTTGCTATAATTCAATTTGATATAGTTAATAAATTTTTTATTATAGTGGAATAATAAAGATGTAAAAAATCTTAATTCCATATATATGTTTAATCCCATAAACTACAATATCAATATTTTTATTAATCATAGCTAATACAAGGATTTATATATTATTTAATATTATTGTTTGGTTGCAGTGACGATTAGTATTATTTGATTAGCATGAAAAATTACTAAACTCTTTTTACATAATTATCTATTCAGTAGCGAAAGTGACAGGAACATCACTGTTTTTGGAGGATCACCTTTTTAATAGAAAATAACAATTTTTTTTAATAAACCAACAATTTAGCAAAAAATTCCTCAAAATTCGATTGTCAATTTTGTCAATTTTTTAAAGTTTTGAAATTTTGACAAAAAAGTACACCTAACTGGCTGTTTATTTTAATTGTTAGAATTTATTATACCCATAAACTTTATAATAATACCCGGAGAAATGTTAAAGACTCAGCACTTTGAATTATCTGCAAAATTTTTTTTCAGAGTGCCATACCAGCGAATATCTTGTGACAGTACTTATTGCAATAAATTTTCTTATGGTGCAACATCAAGGTGTCACCAGCCTCGTCGACTTATGTATATAGTAAATATATGAACTCTATATTATTATAAATATATAAATGATAACCTCATATTACTTTATTATTACGTAATATTGATTATCATATTAAATATAAGAATTATGTTTTAACCGCATTCGTTACTTTATTTAAATATACTTATAAATATTAATGGTTATTTTTTTTTTAGGTAATAATAATATTTATCTATATATATATAAGTCATAGTAATATATAATAAATAATAATTTTTCGTAATTTTTTTTATATAAGTAACTGTTATATTATTATATATCATATATATTATATATAATTATTATAATATAGTTTTAATCAGGTTCAATACAGGGATCTTAGTGGTGGCCTGTTTTAAAATTTATTCTAAAAAGCAGAGAGCAATAGAATGAGGCATATATTTTAGGAAGCACATCTCACTACAAGTTAGGTTTTGAATCTAAGGAAATACGTGCAATATTACTAAACAAAATTAGACCATATAACCTACAAATTAAAATAAAGAAATACAAGAGATTATTGTAAAGATGTTAAAAACGGAACAAACTTGATGAATGGTTTCCTTAAGATTTGAATGATGCTCTTCTGCCAGCCCGGAATACTGCTTTATATCATCACATCCCAATTTCAAAAGAGGAAGGTTACCAACCTTATAATATTATTTTATATACATATAATTAATTAATTTAATAACATATAATACAATATATAAATTGTAATATAATAATATATCATTAAAATATTAATATATAAACTATATCATAATTATGTTATAAGACACTATTATAATAACTATATATTTAATAATATAATATTCTTCATATATATATATATATAAAAATTATAATAATGAACTTTGCCCAGTGGACCTTTTACTTATCGACAAGCAAACCTTGAAAACTATAAAATTTACAACGAAAGTTAAGGTAATAAACAAATTATTTTGAGAAATTTATCATCCGTCTTAAAATTGAAAGAGAGGCTTATTTAAATAGATGTATATTTGTTAGCGGTTTCCATAATATTCATATGGTTTGACATACTTTAGCAATTGAACCACTATATTTGGTCTCCAGGTGCCTATTTTAGTGTTTTCTATAATAAATAAGAATATTCACTTAAGTTCTCACTAGCTACATAAAAAAATTTATTAAAGAAAAATGGAATTTCCATTAAAATATGGTTGATAATATTATATATAAGTCAGATTCAAACAGTTGAGAGAGAGATATGATAAATCGTGGAATAACTCTTTAACTTACAATAAAGTGCTATTTTCATATAAGCATTGGATAGAGTCTTGGCTGTTTAAGCTTAGGTGCAGCAACAGTGAATAAGATAAAAAAAATAATAAAGCTATTTTTATTATACATGTCACGCATCCAATTTACCTTGGTGGGGAGAAAAACTTTATTTGGTGGAAACAAATTCTTCCCATAATAATTTTTTTAATATAAATAATAATATAATTATAAATTAATTATACTATTTAAATATAAAATATAATGAATGATATTTAATTGATCAATATAATGCTAGATTATAAAGATATATATAATTTACTTCATATATTCTTTTAAATATATTATAATTATAATTCAAGAATTTAACTGAAATAATTTTTCCAAGAATTTTGTCAAATTATTATATAAATATATAGTCAAAAAATAATGAACATCCTAAATAAGAGTTTTCACAGAATATATATAAATAATATACAGCAGCTACTGAAAAGATTCCCAGTACCTTTTTAGTATATCGATGAGTTTAATAGCCATTTTAACAGTACACTATAAGGGACATTGAATTTTAAGCCCCGGCTATCCCCCCAATCCAAGTCCACGACTTATCCAAAACGTGTAGTAATGTCCCCAAGTCTTTAAATTCTCCGCCCCTCAGGGTAGAATAAAAATAAAAAAACCACAACCTGCTACACCCTGCTGAAAATTACGGGCGATTAAAATTTGAAACACAAGCTTTCCACTAGTAATGAAGAAGTCTCCCGATTCTTAAAGAAACTTTTACCAACACTTAAATAATTATTTCTATATAATTTTGTAATTAAAATTATATTATGTGTATTTTATAAATATACGGTTACAATTATTTTTAAATGAGTTCATCTAATTTGCAATAATCAACGATTAAATCAAATAATAATTTAGTATATTGCAGTACAAATCAGGGGGAAAAATAATGAAAAAAGCGTTTATAAATTTAAATAGTAATAAAGGTGATAGTAATAGTTTATTATATTAAAATACCCAGGGTCTTTCACAACTAATTAGTATAATATAATTATTTTATATATATATATAGTGATTAATATTATAATATAAATAGCAAAGTATTTTTTTAAGTATTTTATTTCACAATATAATGATTTGTAACAGAGCCTGGGATATTTCCAACCAATCACACCGAGAAACTTATTTTTAAAGTTAAAGAAAAATATATTCCGTACGCATTCTTCCCGGCTTTTAATAGGTCCGATAAATGTCGCATGTTTATCAATGAAATTCGTATTTAAAAAAAGAAAAAATTTAGTGGTTTTGTCTGTCCTGTAGGCATTTAGAATTGGCCTGTTTTGTGACTTAAAATTTAGATTGGAACACCTCCTGAGTTGGTAGATAGCTAGATATGATTATGACACCAGTTTCAACTTGGACTTTCTTTATTAAATTTGTATTGTGATTGCAACCTGAACATTAATTAGCTCGTGCTATTTCTTAGAGTGATATTGTTTTGAGGTAGGAAATTGTTGGTTTATGTAGTTAGTGATATAGAATATTTAAAATATGGTGCTGAAGTTATCTTTTTTACTATTATCTGCCTTATTATTAATATGTGTAGTTATTTTTCACTTCCTCTTTTAAAATTAGACAGCTGATGGATGCCTGGAGAGTTTCTTGAGTATATTGGGTCGTGGTGTTAACGTAAATTAAATTTGATGTGTGAGAAGAAAAAAAACCAACTTATTTACCTCATTTTATATGAAAGTATTTTTTTATTTTTTTACATAGTTTATAAAATTGGACTCACTAAGTGATACTGAAGATAAATTCTTTTAGAAAACAAAAGGAAGTTTGTATAATACTTATCAATCCACAGCTATGGGGTTCTGGGTGGATATCTGACATATCCTGACACAAAAGTATACTTTTAAGCTGAATTTAACTCACTTCCGAGCCAGACAGTTTTGAATTTTAATCACCAATTAACCCATTGAGTAAAATTAATTTAGGCCCTGAATTGAATTTTTTTGATTTCTTTAAAGATTAAGTGTGATCCACTAGAGAATAGTTTAATCATAAAACCTATATGTTGTACAACTGATGTCCCCCAATAAAAAGCAGTGGGGCCTGATAACACATTTATTCTATAAAATATAATAATAAATAATCATACTATAATATATTTATATATTAAATTTACTTATAATAATTAATAAAAATAATTCTATATTAAAATTTTATAAGTAAACTACCTTAAAAATATATATAATATACTTAATAATATAATAAAATTAAATCTGACTATATTTATTTTATACCAAATAATATATTGTATTGAACTTGTAATCTAATTATATTATTACACATAATATAAAACATAACATATATTAATTTATTATACATAAATGAATGTAAATGTAAATATAAATTACTATCTGTTTATATTATAATATTATAAAAACTACTAATATATAATATTTATATACTTATAATTTTGTTATATACATATAAAATATACAGATGAGTGATAAAAACATACGGTGATTGACAGATTTTGTGGGATGAGAATCGGAAATTTTTCGCTTTAACAGAGCAAATTACTCAAACTTGTAGATATCGTATTTTACTTACTTAATATTACTCCCTCAACTTGGATCGTGAGCAAAAATCTAACAAAGGAGAGCAAAGGAGCTCATCGAGAGATCACGAAATTTGAGAAGAAGTTTCGAAGACTGGCTTACTTCTCGCCAATATTCTAAGAGTGTGGCAAAAAATCTAACCAGTTTTTTTATGCGTATAGAATGGTAAGTTTTTGTGAAAAAAAGTCTGTATGTGTAGTGATTAACCAAAAAAATTTAATTGATATAATGAACGTTATGAATACAGTTTAATACACAAAATAGATGAATTTATTTGAAGATTGACATAAGAGCTTTAATTAAAAAATAATTTTGCATTATTTTTAAATTTATATAACAGAGCCTTTTGCAGAACGTAATTTTAGGTGATCGTTTTTTCAGAGGACAAGAATTTAATTTGAAATTGACAGCATGTGGAGTATAAGGTTTTAACAAAGAACCTTGGAACAAGTAGAAAAATTGTGGGAATGAACTCAGATTAAGGAATATCTGGATATCACCTTAACTTAAGATGAACTACATAACAATAAGTTACGTCTTGCAATTGCCATATTAAGATAACCATCAAATGCATATTCTTAAGTAAAGTATATATAAATAAATACAATATTGAAATAATATATATTATTATACATATAATATTATTAATATAAAATAAAAAATAACAGATTCAATTTTGACAATACCACACAATATATAAACTATTTAAATAATAAAATATATTTACACATTATATATTTGATTTAGTTATCTATTTTTTTATTTTTTATTTTTAATATATTTTAAATATTTATTGTACATGTCACCAGTACTACAAACACTGTTTTTACCTTGCCATTGGGTGCACATACAAGTAAACAGAATGAAGGTTACAACCTACTTAGTAACAACGATGAAGTTACAAAAAATTTTTCCCTATTCTCAGTATACAGTGAATGTACCTTTGGATGTTAGAGGTTTTTAGTAAGATGAAAACCTGATTAAAAGTCATTACTCTCGTAATCATTGAAGACCACGCTAATTAAATTGAAATGTCGTAATGATAAGGTTTATATAGCAAAATCTGAAGTAATTGACCTAAAAAATTCATATGAAGCTGTTGCAATTATTTTTCCACTGGTAATGTATACATGGTTTAGAGTGGAATTAGATGAAAAATAAAATCAGGTTGCAAAATTCGCGAACAAGCTGCTTTGGATTACGGGATAGTTCGTCTTTTCTACAATACGTGATGAGATTTTTATTTTGTAGGCATACATGCAAGAGCTCTGTGAAAACCAACTTGTAAATTATATAGGTAAAGCGAGAGATTTTAATTCGGGTTTTAATTGGCCTCAAATCAGACAGCCACTGGGTGTTCTATTAAAGATAGTTTCATCCAGTTTTAATCCTTTAATCCTATGCTTAACTTTTTCAGTTTAATCCCCTACACTGTAGATCCAAGCTAACTAAACGTTTTTCTGCAGTATTTCTCTTGGTGGAGTAAGTATGTTGGTCGCACACCAAATTTAGCCAACACAACGTACACAAGATGAACAGAAGCTAAGAATAGATCAGGGGCCTGAAAGGGAATACTATTAAAGGGAAGACCAGAAGGAACTTATTTGAAAAGTTTCCTCATATGCCCACCAAATGTTTAAAGTAATATGAGAGCCCATGGCGGGGTCGAGACTGCATATGAAAAACCAAGATGTTGCACACTCAATTCGGTTTTCTTAAAGTGTTGAGTGATCAAACCAAACAATCAAGAGAGGAATTTACTCATACCTACTATCTTTTTGCATTAATTAGACATTATCTACCTAATCATAATTCGTTGTAATCCTGGCTCTAAATCTAGAAAGAATTCGGCAACGTTTGCTACATAAAAAGTATATGAGGACATAGATCATCCACGGGTGCTAATATAACTTCTTTTCAGATTCTGTAACTTATCGTCCTTTTACAAATATGCTTTTGATAAATTTTTGATTTCGTTCTCTAGAAAGATTTGTTTCAAACATTAATTTAGAATTATAAATAGGCTACAAAACTATATTGGGTCGTTTCCATGTCAAATGTGAATTTTTATTTACGTATATGTTAAAATGTTATTTATAGTTCCTATTATAACTTATATTATATTTTTCTATAATGAAGAGATATTTCCTAGTTATTAATTTAAAGATTTTATCCGTTTTTAGATATTAATCACACTCTATTGTTTAACATGAGTACGTCCATTTCTAGTAATGATGAAGTTATGTTTTATCGGCTTCCTGATGGATTAGATTGGTTTTAATAATTATTTAGTTGTTTATAACTTTTATGGAGGTTGATTAGAAAATCATCTCACATTGAGTAGTATAAACAATATACAAGTGCTACATTAACATTACTTCTGCTATTAGTTTTAGATACTAACATTTGGATATTATAACAACAGTAATAAAAATTTAGAGAGGTTAATGCAGTTTTTTAATTTGTTTGACACAATCATTACATAAGTGAAGGTTTAAGAAAAGGTTTATTAATTATTTTTTATTATTATTATGTATTAATTATTATTATTATTAATTATATTATACGTATAAATCTCAATTATACATTATCTTTTATATCTTTTATTTCTTTATCAGATTATTTATTTATTATTATTAAGTATATGGATTTTAACTTTTCTAAGTACACTTGAAACAAAGTATTAAACTGTTATTAATAGTGTGCTGTTTTATATATAGAAATAACTATAAATTAAGTAGTACAATATATACATGTAGAATTTTTCCCTCGAAAAATCGAAACATTATAATAAATTATGCGTTGTGGTTATCGCTGTATGATTCCTTGCTTCCTATTGTCTAATTACCACCTACACGTACATCATTTTTATATCACAGATTGATACGCATTTGGAGTTATCTTTTGATTGCTTTTGTGCGGGTATTTTTTTAATTTTTCTACCAAAATATAGCGCAAAAATGCGAAATATCATATATATATTGCAACTCAAATAAATGATATCTAATTTTTCTTTTCTATTAGGAGAAATTTTCTTTGGACCCACATTTATATGCACCCACGTTGTTAAAATACGACATAGGAACTATACTGTTAAACTATAAATTTTCAGACAATTTTGATGGGATAAGAGCAACCGCAAGCGCTTTTCGTGAATGGAAGCTTGGAGAAGAGCGTTTTGTGAGTTTTTTTTTTAGGTGTCGTAGTCATTGTTTTGGCTGTTACCATTTTTTTGATATCAATGGCTGTTTTGTAATCATCTTGACTATATTTGCTTCTTTGAAATCACAATTTCATTACTTTTTTATTTGATGAAGAATATAATTTCAAAAAATTGAAAATCTTAATAGCAAATTATAATGTGGGTTAACTTTGTCTTGCCCCGGCAATAAAAATTCTTACGGCATTAAAAAATCAACGTTTTCTTGGTAAATTTTTGTGTATAAGAAGATAAAAGTGTCCTTCTTATAAGCTCACCAATGATGGAAAACAATTATGTATACATCACCTATCCACGTGCTCACAACATACACCTGAAATAGAATTTTTTTTTGAAACAACCCACCAATTAGTATTCATAATAATACAAACACAAATTTACAATTTTAAAAAAATAACTTGCTTACGATAGTGATCATCATAAAAGGTTTTGGATGCAAAATCTTTTCAAGACTTTTGGAAACACTTTGTATATCCCTTCACTTTTAATCTGGCTTTATTTGATAATAGATCGTTGGATGCAATAACGAAAATTAATCGATCAAAAAAAATGAATGAATCAGCTTTCTATGACTTTTTGTAAAATCAAGAATGACTTGAAGAAATGCACAAACTCCACAGAACTAATGAAAAACATCAGATAAACCTTAAAAAAAAAACTCTAAATCATCATGAATAGGTTATTTAGAAAGACTATCAAATAAAAAAAAAAGGCACATATGGCTGGTGTTATGAATTTTATATCGAAACACAAAATACGCTCACTTATAATTATGATTGCTGAATTATAATTTCATAAGTAATATTTTTATGTTCCATGTCTTAATTTTAAAGGTGAGGGAGAGATTGTTAGCTAAAAAATACAAATGTAATTTACAAACTTAAATAGTAATTTATACATATAATTTGTATTATATACGACATATAAATTTATAACACAAAAAAACAATGTGTTAATTAGCAGGTGTAAAACCTGTATAAAGGTCTATCTGGCTAAAGAACTTGAAGGCAGAAAATAACCCGAAAATAATTGAAAATTTTTACTATTAGGGCTGATTTCTTTCTCGTAAATGAGTAGGGTAGAAATCTTTTTTGTGTTCAATGACTGTTGAAGTGACACCTAAGTAACCGGAGATCTCCACTCGAAAAAATTATAATTTCTCTACTTTTTTCTAGAAGTGCTGTGAATTAAAAGCACATCAATCTCTTAAATTAAAAAACAAACATTTAGGTTTTTTTAATCAGAGTATGAATGACGTTATCGGAAATGATACCACGGTTTAAAAATAACACAATTGGTATGGATAAATTTTAATAAGATTAATTGTCCTATTCATACTTTATGCTTAAAATAATGCTGAAAAAGGTTGTTTAAATATTTTAAACGGTATTCACGCGGAAGGACAATATACCTGTTCTTAAGTAGAATCTCACACAGATCCGTTTCCCAATCATCAATAACCCGTATATTAGCTCTTCTAAAATAACCCCCCCTTCAAATCTTGACATATAAATTACCTGACACCCAAAAAAATTTTTAATAAAAGGCCAAAAAGCGACTATACTAATCAAAATTTTTGCACAGTATAAGTTCCAACATAATTAATTGTGTTATCAATAATTATAAACAGGCTTTCTTTCACATCACTACAATAAATATTCATACGTAAACAGAAAACACTCTGCCCGAACACTTTTTATACTCCAAACCATGAATTTTAGCCCCCGAACAAGGAAAAACAAAATAAACCATCTGACCTTAAATTTTCCAATCCCCTAACAAAAACTCATATTTTAATGAAACACCTATAATCTAATTTAATATAATATAATATTTTGTTCCAACTTAATTTGAAATTGCATTTCAATCGAACGCAAAAATTTATACTAATATTTTAATCTACATTTAAACTTCCACATTTCTTAAAAAAACTCATCAATAATTTTAAGACTATTACCATTAAACAACTATACATCATCTCCAGAAAATCGATATGCAAAATAAATTTTTAGCTATGACTTACCCCAAATGTGGAATCGGTACTGTTCACTCTGAAAGGCAGTCTAAATAACATTAAAAAGCTGTCAAAATTGTCAAATAAAAAATTTTAAAAATGTAAAAAAAAGAAAATCGTTAAATTATTAAGACACCGAACTTATATGAATAAATTATTACTTTATAGGTTTAAACACACAGCATTTTACACAAAACTCACCACTAAATCAATTTCCTACCAGTCTACCATAACGAAAGATAACAACCAAAATTATCTCCATAAAATCAACATTACCCAAAACATATATTATTGGATTGAAATTCATTGATAAGAACACAACACAAACGTATCAATTTTTTAAACAGCAAAAAGCAAGCCATAAAAATCCCTTATAATAATCAAAACTTCCACCTTTCTCCTGGCCCTCTTTGTGAAATCATCAGCAAATAAAATCCTAACTTCAAACACCCTTTGTACACCATCATCAATAGAATTTATAATTATACTCTCAAACTGGCCTCCTCCAATAACTATCCGATCTTAATCAAAATCTCTCAATTTTAATAATGAGACTTCATTTATAAAACTATAAGCTAATTCTTCACCACATCCGTCCCTTCCCGCACCAAACAATTTAAGGGAAAATATTAAACATTTTTTTAACGTGCAATTCTTAATAAATTCATGTTGATCCACCATACTGTCTGAAATAGCAATTCATCTTCAAAGAAAAAAGAGATCCGCCTTGCAACTTTTAGAAGTTAAAATTTATTAAACAACAGGTTTTCACAACTAATGAAATACCTAAAACAATTAAAATGTTGTATAAATAAATACACAAACCAACAATAGATATGATTACATCTTCTATTGTTGTAAAAAATACACGTCTAAAATCCTTCCCAAAAAAAAGCAGCACTACAAAAAAGATTATTAATATCATCGTAGCTATTTATAGTACGGTGTTAAAAACAACTTTTGGCTTAAATTTGTGTACCTTCTAAAATTTCTCTTTCTAGCACTATTTTCACACCTGTATGGGTTTGATGAGACCTCCCAATCCATTGTAAAATTTCTCTAAAAAAGGGATATATATATATATATATATATATATATATATATATATATACACCTATCTCTATCTATATATATATATATATATATATATATATATATATATATATATATATATATATATGTGTGATGGATCGAAAAAATGCAAATGCGAAGCAACATATTTTGACAACCATGGTTGTTATTGGTCTACACAACCATAACTCGGTTGTCACGTCTTCACAACCACCAGCTGCAGTTTGTCAGGAAGCTATCTTTTAAACACTCATTCTATCAAACTTTCTCTCTCTCTCTCCTTATATATATATATATATATATATATATATATATATATATATATATATATATATATATATATATACTATATATATATATATATATATATATATATATATATATATATATATATATATATATATATATATATATATATATATATATATATATATATAACTATAAATATATACATATATAAATATATATATATATATATATATATATATATATATATATATATTATCACCCACCTTCTCTTCCCAAAATTGGGGGAAGGTGAGTAACATGTACCGGAAAAAGAAAGGCAGTAGGAGAATATGATGCATGTCAAAAAGAAAGCCCAGCCTTACTGTCTCCTTTATACCTTTTATTGAGAACTCGTCTTTGTCAGAAAATCCACCCTAGAACTTCACGGTACCGTGATGGACCCTCACTATAGCATCTCATCAATGTGGGGTTCATCCCTTGGTCCAGGTGGGCCATAGTCATACCCCTTCACAAAACCCAGCCATTCACTCTTATGCACCTTTCTTCTCGCCTCTGCCAAACTCGCATTTCTCTCCTCCAGACATTCCTTTACTGACTAAATCCACTTTTTCTTTGGTCTCCCAGTTGATTCCCAACACACTCAACTATACATCCGCTTAACCAACCAATTATCATCCATCCTTTCCACATGACCAACCATCTCAACATATTCGTTTATTCTCTCATTACCCCTTCACAACACACAACTCTCTAATACGTTCATCCCTTATTTTATCAATTCTTCTCATACCTAACACGGCCCTAATCTGAACACATACTTTAGATCTATACCTCTAATTCCAGACCATAGTCTCACTGCTATACATTAACACAGGTAACAACATACCATCATGTAAGGCCCTAGCACACTAAAGACTTAAGTCCTTTTATATTCACCAATGATTTAATTGCACCAGTCACCTTCCTACCATTCACATCATTCCTACTATGCTCTGCATCATCCATTTCCTTTTCATCCAACATATATCCTAAATATTTAAACCCAGACACTTGTTCCAGCTGCTCACCATCTAACAACTTCACACAGAACTGTCCTCACTCACAACCATAACTTTACTCTTATCTACATTCACTTTCAAACCCCTCCTTTTATACACCCCAATAAATCTCTCTACCAATCCTCTCAAACTCGTTCAGATTCGCCACACAATCAAATCATCCACATAATAGGTAGGGCACCCTCCACTCACTTCCTAACTCCATCATTCTAACACCATCCCCTTCCACCCTCTAATTCTTTCATAACCTCATCCATATACAAATTGAATAAGCAAGTAGACAATCACTTTCAACTCCAATTATTCTTACACACGCTTCACTATCGTCATACATACTTTTGATTCCATTCAAAAGCTTACCACAAACACCATAAATCACTGACACCTATCATAGAGCTTCCCTATTAATCCTATCGTACGCCTGTCGCAAATACATAAAACCTAAATACAACTTTTCCTTCTTCTCCCTCATTTTCTCAATCATTAGTTTCCATGTAAAGATTTGATCTATACATCCTCTACCACTTCTAAACGCACCTTGTTCTTCACCAATCAGTCCTTCAGACACTTGACACACTCTTGACCAAAATACCTGTATATATCTTCCCTATAATACTCAAAACTAATTCCTCTATAACTCCTACAATTGCCCATCCCTCAGAGCTATACCCTCTATAAACCAGGGTTGGCATGAATGGACCCCAACCCCCCAAAAAAATGGGGTAAAAAAAAAAAGAATAGAGATGATGCTTTCGTAACTGATGAAATGTATGGGAGGGGAGTGTGGAGGGACTTTAAAAATCTTTATAACATTGGCAGTAATGAAGAGGTGATAGTGAATGTGTATGGGTTTGATGGTGCATGAAGGAATACGTATTTTGGGGATGAGGTCATTAATAAGGAGGACTTAATGGGAGAGTGAGAAAGTTGAAAAATGGTAAATCTGCAGGTATAGATGAAATTACTGGTGAAATGATCAAGAACGAAGGCGAGATGGGGATTGATTTTATTTGGAAGTTGGTGTAATAAAGCTTTTATGGAGGGTATAGTTCCGAGGGATTGGAGGAGAGCAGTAACGGTACCCTTATATAAGGGTAACTGTAGGAATTATAAAGGAAATTATTTATAGACTGTTGTAGAGAAGATATATGCTGGTATTTTGGTAGAAAGTGCATCCAGTGACTATTAGGTTGATTGTTGAAGAACAAGGTGCATTTAGAAGTGGTAAAGGATGTGTGGATCAAATCTTTAAATTGAAACAAATGATTGAGAAAATGAGGGCGAAGAAGAATAAATTGTATTTAGGTTTTATGGATTTGCATCAGGTGTATGATAGGATTAATAAATAGGGAAGCTCTGTGGCAGATGGTAGTGATATATGGTGGTGGTGGTAAGCATCTGAATGGAATAAAAAGTATGTATGACGATAGTGAAGCGTGTGTAAGAATAAATGGAGTCAAAAGTGATTGATTTAATATTAATAACAGAGTAAGGCAGGGATGTTATGTCTCCTTGGTTATTCAATTTGTATATGGATAGGGTTATGAAAGAATTAGAGGTGGGGTTGGCAGGGGATTGTGTTAGAATGATGGAGAATGGTAGAGAGTGGAGGGTGCCAACCTATTATATGCGGATGATTTGGTTTTGTGTGGCAAATCTGAAAAGAGTTTGAGAGGATTAGTAGAGAGATTTGGCAGGGTATGTAAAAGAAGGGTTTGAAAGTAAACATAGATAAGAGTAAGGTTATGGTTTGAGTTAGGACAGTCCTTAGTGAAGTTATGTTAGATGGTGAGCAGCTGGAACAAGTTTCTGAGTTTAAATATTTAGGATATATGTCGGATGAAAAGGGAACGGATAATATAGAGCGTAGTATGAAAGTTGTGAATGACAAGAAGGTGTCTGGTGCAATTAAATCGCTGGTGGATGTAAAGGGACTAAGTCTTGAGTGTGATAGGGTGTTACATGAGGGTATGTTGTTACTTGTGTTAATGTATAGTAGTGAGACTATGGTCTGGAGTAAGAGATATAGATCTAAAGTACAATGTGTTCAGATGGATAATCTTAGGGATGTGTTAGGTATGTGTTCAGATGGATAATCTTAGGGATGTGTTAGGTGTTAGAATTGATAAAATGAGGAATGAACATATTAGAGTTGTGTGGTGTGAAGGGGTAAATGAGAAAAAATGAAAGTACATTGAGATAGTTTGGTCATTTGGAAAGGATTAATAATAGTCAGTTGGTTGAGCAGACGTATAGTTGTGTGTGCGTGCTGGGAATCTAGTCAGTAAAGGAATGCCTGGAGGAGAGAAGTGAGTTTGACAGAGGCGAGAAGAAAGGTGCATAATAGGAGTAAATTATTGGGTTTTATGAGGGGCATATGGTTATGGCCCACTTGGGCCAAGGGATGAACCCCACATTGATAAGATGCCATAGTGATTGTCTGTAGCAGTTCTGCGAAGTTCTGGGGTGAATTTTCTGACTACAACGAGTTCTCACTAAAAGGTATAGAGGGTGGGGGGTCAGTAAGGCTAGGATTTGTTTTTGACTTGTCATATTCTTCTACTACTTTGTTTATGGTGCATGTTATTGCACCTTAATCCCAGTCTTGGGGAGAGAAGGTGGGTAATAATAATAATAATCTCTTGAATAATAATGATTTATTCAATATTAAAATCATTCATGCTCCTTATATTTTAGCTTAATATTTTGTGTAATTTTAATATCTAAGCTGCGTTTCCAGAAGCAAAATCGACTCGGAAACGCTTCGAATTAAAAATAACTACATTAACCAATTAGAGAACAGGAAATTTGAATACCTGGAAACGGCCCGAACGCACCCGTCGGATCAGCTGACAATTGTAAACAATACTTTTATGCTTATATGTATCTTTTATGAAATGACACGATATATTAGTATCCTTAATATAAAAGTTAACTAAAATATTAAAAATTTTGGCAAGCCATTTCCGACACAGGTTTGGTAAAAACATTTGTTTGTAAACAAAGTTTTCTACCGCGCAGCCCGCCTGTTTACTAATTCCTGAAATTGAGGATTTAACAACGGGCGCCTGACTGTGATGTTTATGCGACTTAGAAGTGGGCAAAAGGGCTCTGGAAACGATGCGTGTGCGCCTGTGACCCCGCCCAGGCTGCAGTCAGGCTTCTGGAAACGCAGCTATAGTATCATCAAAACATTGATTTAAAAAAATTTAATATGTGAGAACATGGACGGACATGAAAAATCCTAGTACTTTAAAGTTAGAGCTCTTAAGTTATGATGCAGAAACAATCTTTATCCAGTTTCTGGTGTAATATTTCCTCACTTAATCAGCAAAAATTGATGATAACGATTGAGAAAAAATATGCCTATTTTGCCAATGAAGATTAATTGTACCATCACTAAAATATATATATCATCAAACCATCTAGGTTAGGCATACGTTTATGGCAATATAGAATCATTGAGATTAGGTTTAGGCCTACAGTATCAATGATCCCTGGATTAGGACCCTGCTAGTTGAGGTTATGATAAGTTTTGATAAGTATACATACATGGTAAATCTATGTATACTTAACAAATCTTATAACCTGAACTAGGAGGGACCTAAACCAACTAGACCTAACCTATATAGATTGTTGCTACCATAGGCCTAAACCTAACCTAGATGGATATATGTTGCTGCAAAATTAGACCTAACCTATGTGGTTTGACTGTATATATATATATATATATATATATATATATATATATATATATATATATATATATATATATATATATATATATATATATATATATATATATATATATATATAATATATATATATATATTAAATGGTAATTATATAGCAGAACAACTATTCCAGATCTTTTAAAAAAATAACAATATAGAATTAAAAAAAGATTCTAATGAATAAAATAAGGTATAGTCCACTTTAGGGTAATCCTTTCAGATATCGATATTTTAAAAAAGATAATAGATTTTATAATATTGTCATCTAAGTTGCCATTTCATTTAATTACAGAATGTATTTGAATGCATGCAATCGATGTTAAAAAAATAAATAAATAAATATAGTCTTATAATTTAAGCACACATTTATACAAATGTAAAAATTACTATATATATATATATATATATATATATATATATATATATATATATATACTATACTATATATATATATATATCATAGGGTATAAATGCACAACAGGCTGGTGTACATGCATGGCAGACCACTCTTCTAATGTGTGCAAGCTTTGCCCTAAAAGAACTATATGGCACTACTTGCACGCATTAGAAGAAAGCGGTCTGCCATGTATGTATGCCAGCTTGCTATGCATTTACCCTATAGTAGGCCTATTCAATTATTAAAAAAAAAAAAATTTGTAAAGCAAAATTTATACAAATTTATATTTTAGAATTTTATTTTAAATAACATTTAAATTGATATTATAATATATATATATATATATATATATATATATATATATATATATATATATATATATATATATATATATATATATATATATATATAAATATATATAATAACGATGTCCGATAACTTACAATTATAAAAAAAAATTGATATCTGATAGGGTTACCCTCAAATGGACTTACAAAAAAAAAAAAAAGGTGATGTCTCTAGGGGGAAAAGTTACAGCCTCTCAAAGCTTTGAATTTTTCCAGAGGATTTTCTTTTTAAAAAAATTCTTTAAAAATTACAGGATATACTCTAAAAAATAATAATGGAGAAAAAAAAATGAAAATGACCAACATCTTTAGGAAAAAACGTTAAAGCCTCTCAAAGAAAAATTCTCATAAGCTTTCTTATAAAAAAATTAACAAACCTAGTGTTAGTTTTAGGACTATCCTAGTTCAGGTTATAAGATGTTAAGTATACACAGATTTACTGTGTATACTTAACAAAACATAACCTGAACTAGAGGGCCTAAAATGAGACATAACCTGGATGGATTAACAATGAAAAGTCTATAGATTTAACAACTTTGAAAGGCTAAATTTTTTAACTGAAGACGTCACCCATTTTTATTTTTTTAATTATAATTCTTTTAAAATCTGTGATATAGCGGTTCTGCTATATATTTACCTTAAATTTTTTTTTCTCATTTCATCTTAAAAAAAATGCTTACAAAATTTATTATTATTTTTAAAGTAATTATTTTGTCTGTAAAATCAAATTAAAAAAAAAAAAATTGAGAAAAAAATCAAAAAAGGTATATCAATCTGATTCTTCATTCCTACTCAAATGAAAAAAAATCCTAATTACTTTCAGAGCCTTATTTTTAATATTTTTATTCAAAATATAAACTTAAAATGTACACAAATCTGTACCTAAATAAAACTTCAAATAATTTGTTAACATTTTACATTAAATGTTTGTAGTTTTAATAAAATCTTAGTCTACTTTGGACTGGTGAATTATCCACAATTACCACCTCAGTAAATCTAGGCCCTAGTCTTTTATTTGAACAAGATTACCTAGACAATATTTAACTTGGCTATATACTTACATATAGTATACTGAAGATGTAGTTCCAAATATACTCTAAAATAAAATGCAACTTGGCTAAAATGAAAACTAAAGAATTTAAATATATTACACTTCCAACACAAATAAATCTAAAATCTGAGTCAATACTTTTCAATTTACACCTAATAAAATTGGCTTCAATATCACTTGGTTCTTTAATTTGCCAACAGCTATTTCTTCTAGAAAGAGTTTCTTTTAGTTTGTAAGATGAAATAACCCGTGACCTAGGCCAAGTCAAGGAGTCGGGCCTCGATTTCGGAAGCGGGCAAATCACAAATTTGATGGATTTTCTAAGATAAGGTCCTCTCAAATTATTGATCTCCAAAAAATTCTTGATAAAGGGATTAAATTCTTCAAGTTCGATTGCAGAGATACTGTTTACTATAACAGACAAAAGTTTACATCGATAACCTTAGGCTTATCTCTAAATGCACATCCACATGCTTTATTATTCAAATATTTCAAAGGTAATTCAAAATAATAACACTTAATTTTTAAATCACTGTTAGGCAAAATAACAGGATTAACCGCTGGGATGTTTCTCAAATGATACATTTTTATAAATATATGCTGAACATTTTCGCAAAAATATGACAAGTTCTATACGTTGTATTCTATATCGCTTTAAGTAGAAAAATGTCGGAAAATCTGAATGTCTGATGTAATATTTTTTCTTGGAATTGCCATTTGGGCTGTTGCCAGCAAGAGAATTTTATGGAACTCACCCGAAAATTCACCAATTTTCATTAAGCTGTGATTTGAATTTCGATTTGATCTCTAAATTTGTGTCTTGAAAATACTGCATAGTTAATCACCTCATGTAATATGATTATAGGATCAATTGATTAATTTGAATTTAAATATATATATATATATATAATATATATACTATATATATATATATAATATATATATATATTAATAATATATATATATATATATTATATATATATAATATATATATATATATATATATATATATATGATTATAATATAATATATATATATATATATATATAATAGATATATAATTATATATATTATAATATTATATATTAATATAATATATATAATAATAATAATATATATAACTATTAAAATATAAGAGAAAAATATATATAACTATTAGAGTATATAGATATCTATAAATAATATATATATTATATATATATATATATATAAATATTATATATAAGTATATATAATATAATAATAATATAAAAAATATATATAATAACTATATATATAAAAGTAAAAAATATAATCCAAATATATATATCTTACATAATATATATAGAGTATAAAAACCAGTTAAAAAAAGCAAAAAATATTTTAAAGTTCAAACTTTTTATTAGTAAGGAAAATTTATATTAAAATAGTCGTTGGTGTTGACCACTTATGATTTATATATTATAAAAATAACTACGTAGAAAAGTAGCAGTGAATAACATAATAATAAATCTTATAAGTAAATAATATATATATTATATATATATATATATATATATATATATATATTAATATATATATATAATATTATATATATAAAAATATACTTATATATATATACATTAAATAAAATAATATAATATATACTTATAATTATATATAATATAGATATAATAATATTATATATTATATATATTATATTATATATATATATAATATATTATATATATATAATATATATAGAAACCTTATTAAATCCACGGCAAACACAGTTTAAGCTTCGTTAAAGTTCGTAAAACCTGGAAATGCATTTGAGATTCTAAATTTACCAAAAACAGAAAAAGAGCCGGTCTCTTTTTAGGAAATAGCAAATATAACTGCAATAATAAGTTACAAAAAAGTAAACAAGAAATTGATATACAATTTTTTTAGCTTCACACTTATCTTATAAAAGATGAGTAAACTTAACATTTTATTTCCAGTCTAAATTGATGCATTTAATCGTAAAGTTGTAGAGTCAATTTAGACCAGACACTTTTTTCTTTAATTAACTAATATCTCAAACTACAGCTTTTTCACAATTTCCGCCTCAAAGAATTCCGCTATCAGTAGTAGCTTACAAGAATATTAATCTAAAATTAATTTTCCTTTTTCGTACAAAAATGAAGTAAGGCAATCTTAGCGTAGGTAAATAATTCTAATAGTACTTACCATTACCCCAATCATTCCATTCTAATTTTAATATTGTTTCCGTTGGTTTTTTCCAACCCTATATAATAATATATATATATATATACTAATAATATAATACTATATACTATTTCCATAATCTATTATATATTATATAATATATATATATATATACATTATACTACCTATATATATATACTATAATATAACTTATATATTATTATCAGAGGCGACTCCTCACTCGTTCTACTCGTGCTCAGCACGAGTTGACATTTTAGAAACTATCTATTATTTCAAATTTCATAATGTTACTTTAATATTCTCTTATTTTTTGCGAAAGTTGGTCAATTAAATGAAATTATTACATTATAAATATATAAGATATGAAAAATTGTAAAGAAAAAGAAAAGACCGCCATAAATAACGCTTTTAACACATTAAAATAGGACTAACCCGTGCCCAAAGCAATTGGCTAATACATATTAGTTGAATTTAGAGTATAAAAATATTTATAAATACTGTTTATAAATAAAATGGTTTAAATACTATCATACATAATAAATAATACTATAAACAAAAAATATTTGAAAAAAAAATAAAATAATGAAATATTACTAAATATTTAAGAATTATAAATAAAAAAGAAAAAGTAGCTTAAAATATTATTAAAATTAAATTATATTAGTCAGAATTAACAATAAAAAACGGTTCCAAATAGAAAAAAAAAACATAATTAAAAATTAACTCAAGTACTTTATTATATATATATTATATATAATATACATATATATATCTTATATATATATATAATATACTTATACTATATATAATAATAAAACTATATTAATATATATATAGAGGAAAGAAGGATAGAGAGAGAGGGAGAGAAGAGAGCACGATATAAAAAAAAAATCCCACTCCATATATATATATATGTATATATACTCCTATATATATAAATTATAATATATAATATATATATAATATACTAAATATATATACTATATATAAGCCTTAATATATATATATAATATATTATATATATGTCACCCTACCTTTGTTTCCGTCAAGACTTCGGTCGATTTACCTGTCATGTTTTCTAATTTCCAATCACATAGTCCCCAATCCACATGTCTTCTACCTCTCTGGGTGAAAATGTTTCAATTAAAGAATATGGCTTCCGATTTACTATCTCATTTCCTAAATTACCTAATAATTTCTTTCATCGACAAGTTCGCTTAATAATTAAAACCACTGCATCCAGTTATCCCTTAAAACTTTACGCGTTACCTCTTCCACAATAGTATTGATATTCATCTTTCGAGATTTGTCGTACATGACATGAATTACCGGTAAAGATTCGTACCTTCTACTTTAGATTTGCCATATGATGAAATACGAACGTCGTCGACTCTTCGTTAATTGAAAAAAACAAAACAGGAGCAGTAACTTATCCTGAGTGTATTGGATAGCAGCATTTCCAATTTCGTTGAGGCCCTGACATCTTAAATTCCACGTTTTATCTTGATTGTATTCTTGCCATCTTTTTTAGATTCCTTCCTTCTCGGAGATGAAAACATTCTTATGTCATACCCCTCTCTCCGCAATCTCCGCACGTCTAGAATAAAACCGTTGCCCCTCGGTTGACTTATATTCTTTTGCCCTCTCATTAAGGAGGCTGAAACCTAAATGTTTGTATCGTTCGCGAGACTCAATTACTTCCTTCTCGCCTGAAGATAGTCGTCAGGCGAATGCTAATGATCTAAGTCAGAAAGAGTCCACCTTTCCGAAGGATCCATTTCCTGCGGGATTTGCGTCCCCTTTATTTAATGCGATAATCCTCTCCTATTATACTTCATAATATGATCGTATTACTGAGGTTAGCAAAGAGTCATATCTTCGGAGGAGGTTACGAAATATGACAGGCGCTCCATTAAGGATAACTAAACTAAAATGACCACCAACCGGCATCCCATTTAGATCTGTAGCATAATACTTCAAATCCTAATATAGGCATTCATTCTCATAGCCTCGTTGAATGTATTATAGTTAGGTACATTGTAGCGTTAGATGACCGTTGCCCGCTTTGTTACGACAGTGTTGTAATGGCGCTTGAAGTCTTAATACTCCATTCATACTCTTATACGCCGGCTTCTCCCTAACCACGTTCGGCTTCTTCCTAATTTCCTTTTCACGGAGTATAGCCTTACGTTCATCCTCATCTTTCTTAGCTTGAATTTCTTTCTTAGCTTGAATTTCTTTTTCCCTAAGGACAGCTTTGCTTCGTCCTCTCGGAAAGTGACTCTCTGACTTAGATCCCATTAGCATCTCGCACTACGAATATCTCCAGGCAGAAGAAGTCAAATTGAGCTCAAACAAACGATACCAATACCATTCAGCCCCCTCAATGGCGAGCAAGAATCATAATCAACACGAGCCAACAGTGATTCTAAGATTCAGAAGTCATGACCCATTGAGACATTCATCCCGAGAAGTAAAGGCAATCTCAAACAAAAAATAGGCAAGAATACAATCACATAAAACGTGAATTTAAAATGTCAGGGCCTCAACAAATTGGTTGCCTGTCCCGAAATTCTATTTTCTGACCTTTATAACATCTCAACGGATGACCCTACAACGAACCCAATTACCAAGATCTTGCTTAAAAACAAAGGAAGCTGTAATTCATCAAAAAGGAACGTGCGTTCGGCCGAAGAGACGTAACGCAAAGCTGTCCCTGGTGGGAAAAAGAAATTCAAGCTAAGAAAGAAGAAATTAAGTAAGAAAGATGAGGGATGAACCGTAAGCTATACTCGTGAGAAAAATTAGAAGAAGCCGACTGTTAGGGCAGAAGCGAGCGTATAAATAAGCATGAACTTGGAACGTATCCAGACTCAAGCGCAATTACAACCCACCTGTCTTAAACAACAATATTAGATCTAATTTACAAAAACCCGCAAAAGCAATCCGCCCTTCTTGACAAATTTCACGTTCATGAAACGCCGAGGTCGAAGAATTCTTGAAGCTTCATCATCACGAATCCGCTAAAAAGACGCATCAATATCACGCTCTAATTATGGAAAGATTATATTTTTTATCAATTTATTATAATATATTATTCAAAGTAAGTTTAAAGGATCTAAAAATTTAATTTTTCTCCATTTCTTACCCTAAAAATTAATTATAAACTTAGCATAGTTATTATTAAAATATTTAATTTTTTCGTAATCGGAACCGTCTACTATATATTATAATAATATATATATAACCCTTGCATAAATATAAGATATTATATATATATAGTAATAATAGATAATACTATAATAATATATATATATATATATATATATTATTAATCTTTAGTATGGGGCTTTGCCTGAATCTCTCTCTTAAACCCATTACATATTAGAAACCGATTATAAGACAAACTTTTATCTTTTCATCAGAAGCTCACGTCTTCACCTTTAATCTCTTCAGAATGACATTGTTAACTATAAAATAATCCTTTATCTTACTAAACGAGTGGAATATTAATCCCCTAACAACGAATATTAATCTATTATTACAAGAACCCGCAAAAGCAATCGGCCCTTCTTACAAATTTTGCCCTGGTCGCCCCTGAATTTTCTATCCTCGTTGACAAATTTGGTTGCCGTCAAAGAGTCTATTTTCTCCTGACTCTTTGTATAACTATTCTCAACGATGGACCTACAAGCGATAGCCAATTAGCCAAGACTTGCCTTAAATAACAAAGAAGCTTAGATTCATCAAAAAAGCGAACGTGCTTTCGCGAATGAGACGAACAAACGTCTTTAGGGAAAAAGAAATTCAAGCTAAGAAAAAAGAAAATCAAGCTAAGAAAGATGAGATAAGTAAGCTATACTACCGTGAAAAGAATTAGAAGAATGCCGAACTGTTAGGCAGAAGCGTATATAAAGTCATGAACTGAATCGTTACAGACTTCCAAGCGCAAATTACAACCACCTTCGTAAACAACACGGCAACGGTCCTCTCAACGCTAATGACCTAATTCTAGACCATCTCAACAGGCTACTGACGAAATGAATGCCTATATTAAAAATTTCAGTATTTATGCTACAGCCCTAAATGATGCCGCGAATTTCATTTATTTTAAGTTCACCTCCGACTGCGACGCGCCCGTCCATATTCGTAACTCCCATCCGAAGATAGACTCAACTTTGCTAACCTCAAGCAAAGCACTATAACTAATATAATACGAGAGATATCGGCAATTAAACCTAGGACGCAAAAATCCGCCAGAAATGAAACTTCCTCCGGAAATGACTCTCTACTTAATCCATACATCTCGCACGACAATATGTCCAGCAGGAGAAGTAAATGAGTCTCAACAGAACCGATACCAATACATCATTTCAGCCCCTTAATGACGAGGGGCAAAAGAATCATAATCACACAGCCAACATTTTATTCAAACCTTGCGAATTGCGAGGAGAGTCATGACCATAAACCTTATTCATCCCAGAAGAAAAGGCAATCTCAAACAAAAGAGGCAAAAAACCTACAATCACGATTAAAACGTGGGAATTTAAGATTTCAGGGCCTCAACGAAATGGAAATGCGCTTATACAAACTTACCACCATCCCCAGTACTTACTCCCCTGTGTTAATTAACGAGAAGTTCACCGACGTTCGTATTTCATCATGAGTGGCAAAATCAAAGATATAAGGTAAAGCGTACGTAATTTCAGTCCATGCCGACAAATCCTGCGAAAATACATCAAATTACTATTTGCCACAGGAAAAGTAAACCCCGGTCAACGCGTCCCAACTTTTAAGAACTATGCATGGTTAATTATTAAACGCAACCCTGTCCGAGAAGAGACAATTCTAAATTTAGAAAATGAGATATACCGAACACATATTATGAAACCCAGCATTCACACAGGAAAGGAGAAGCACACTCCTGATGTGCCACTAGTGTGATTTTGAAAATTAGAAACATCGAAGGTACCCCACCCCCCACACCCACCCCCCCACCCTAATACCCTATATATACCTCATCCTCACCCTATCGACCTCGAAGTTACTCATATGACGCTGAAATCCATAAAGGACTGATAGGTGGACTTTATATAGATATACTTACTACGATATCGATGTATCGCTACATGTATATACCGTTAAGAGACTGTACAAGCGTAGTCTAACTACAGAGGGAGACGACGATGTTATAATCTGTAGCAAGAGGTGAGTCGCAATAAAAGCTACGCCTGCGACCTGAAAAGAGCGTGAACTCATCGTAACAACGAACTCAACGCAATAGGCCAATTAACTAGATTACACAGCACTGGAATGACATCCCAAAAGTGCCAGAACCAAGACATGTAAGAAGCCCCGACAAATGACTCCGCAATAACATACTAAATCTAAAAAATGAGTATATCCTATGAATAGACAAGGTGGAAGTAGAGTAATTAAGAATATAATGATAAAAGAATCTATCAACTCTAACAATAATAAAGCCGACGAAACCCAACTCATAATGCGTTATTAAAATAAGCAAACAATCGACCACCTATACACTCATTTAAACGAAGTATAAATATTTCGTCATAAAGGGGAAAAGTTTCTAAGAAGATAAAGTAAACTCTTATAAATATATTAGGACTGCATAATATGAGGAAATCCACTACTCAATGTATTGTTTAAGTAAACCATAATAAAGCCCACAGTACAACACGTAGTAAATAAATAAGACTAGAAAGTTCTTCTGCGGTATCCTATTGTTTCCACCCTAGAAAAAAATCCCACGAATCAGCAATAAATGAGCTGTTCAGTAAAATGATAATGCTTAACATCCATATATCCAGCTTCGAGATATTGAAGATTAATACAGAGTGCGGATAGTTGGCTTCATTGTGGTCAGAGCTCAGAGCGACCACTAGAAGATACAAGGTCGGTAATATGAAATTAGCAAAATTGTAACAAATAGTAAGGGTAGTGGATTGTGTCACTTATTGAAGAAACGCACATGAATCGAGATATTGAGCTTCATCACTCACAGATCGCTAAATAAGACATGCATCATTAATAATCTATCGTCTCTAAATTACGGGAAGATATTCATTTTATCACATTAATCCATTATATTAATATTATATCCATATAATAATATAATAAGTTAGAACTCTCAATACAATTAACTTTGATTCAGCTATTACGAATTTTCTATTCGCTTAAAAACAATTGAATTTAAAACGGAATACTTACTTATTTATATTAAAATTATTGATAATTTTCTCCGTTTATATTATCGGTCATAGCTATATAGAATATTAAATATTATAATATATATATATTAATATAGTATATATATATAATAATATAATTATATATATATATATATATATAAATAGATAAATAAAATATATATAATATATAATAATATAAGTAAGCTTGTCTATACTTATATTATAGTGAATTATATTTTTTATATGGTTAATTAATATTCATAACTATATATAATAATGCAAATGATGTATGGCTGGCTTTTGGACCCTATATCTCTCTTGATGTTAATAATCTATAAAAGTATCTATAATAAGGTTTAATAGATCTTTAAAAGCACGAGAATTAGGCAAAAAACCCCCCGATAATAACTTGATATATATAGTATATAATATATAATATATTAATAAATGATATATAAAAATACTTTAATCTATTTTATTCATACAGAAAAGACTCAACTTCGCTACTTTTATTTCAAATTCTAGAAGTTTATTCTCTTTTCATATTCATGAACTGTTTGAATTGTTAAAACTTATAAGGAATAGATCTTTATCTTACTAAACAGTGAGATCATTAATCCGCATAGACAAATCAATATTAGACTATATTTACAAGAACCCGCAAGAAGCAATCGGCCTTCTTGAACATAATATAGTATATATATATATATAATATAATAAATATATAATATATAATATATATATATATATATTATATATATATATATACAAGGCCCTCTTAACCTTCATTTCGCCCTAGGCAAAAAAAAATCACCCTAAGCAGAATGAAATATATTATATATATATATATATATATAATATATATATATAATATATATAATATATACTACTATAAAATAATATATTATATATATTAATATTTATATAATATATATTAATCAGGCCCCTCTTACACCATTCATTCCCGCCCTTAGGCAAAAAAACATCACCTAAAAGCAGTATGCAAAATTATATATTATTAATAAATATATATACTATATATATATACGAATATATACTAATATATATATATATATATATATATATAGTAGTATATATAATATATATATAATATATATATAAATTATATATATATATTTAATTTTTGGTGTTTTTTTTTGGGGCTGTCTTGGCTGCCCGCGTTCTAGCCACCTAGGGCCGCCCCCATATTCTGCCGCCCTAGGCATTTGCCTAGTTTGCCTAGCGTTTAAGAGGGCCCTTATATAATATACTGTATAATATATATACATATATATATCATATATATATATTAATATATATATATAATATAATAATATAGATATAATATATATATATATATATAATATATATATATATATACCTGGACAGACTTTACCCGAATTAATATTGATCCCATGATTATTAGAACATTAGAAATTAAAAGACGGTATAAGTCACATGGACCTATCGAGACTGTACCATTCAAGCCAACAGAATCATTCACCAAACAACATGTTCATTGAAATCTACAAAACCCTAGGGCTTGCAGTAATTAATACTATACACAAAGTCTAAAAACATTGCTCTTGCGAATCCACCAAAACCCCTAGTATTCATCATATGCTGTACAAAGCAGAGTTGCTGTCTCCACACCTCAGGCTATATATATATTCATTTGATATGGACGTCTTTTGAAATCATCTGTTTCACCGAAATATTTTTCATCACAGTTATTGCATGCTATACTAGAAATTCCTGAATTTTTATTATTTAATTGAAATTTTGACATAGATTTCTTCTTAAGTTTTTAAAACGGACTGAATTAATGAAACTGAATTCAATAAAATTATTCTTTAACTTCTGTTCCCATATGAGAGGGGAAAAAAACCTTGCTTCAACCTTTTATATTAATAGTTTCACTCCAATGAGGTATAATTTTTTCTTGGCTTTATGAAAAGCTTCTGTTGTAAGCATATTCTGGTAAACAATGGATTTTGTAACAGTTTTTTATATACTAATCAATTTATTAATCAGAATAACATGGGCCTCATATATTTCATTCTCAAGAAAATGACCGTAATAATAGCCTATTTTTGTGTATAAGAGTGTATTGGAATACCATAAATATAAGCATGGAAATACATTGGTTTGCGATATTGAGAAGACAGGGTGAGAGTTATCATTAATATTATCATCATATTCAAAAACAATTCACTTAACACGACCTCTCCATGTAATAATGGACGGTAACTTATCATTATCATTATTAATAAATAAGTTGATTCTACACTTATTGGAACGGATGCATAATACGTCTCAACATCCTTCCAATAATGTCATCCAGGCACCTTTGAGCAGGGCCCTCTTACCGATAGGCAAACAGGCAAATGCCTTATAGGCGCAGAATATCAGGCCCTTATGGCTAAACACCGTGGCAGACAACGACACAAAAACGTAAAAAAAACACATCAATACTATATATAATACTAATTAATATATATATATATATATATTATATAATATATATATATAAATATATATATAGATATAATATATCAGGCCCGTACCAGGAATTTTTTTCGGGGCCTGCGACTTCGCAAAGTGTACATTTCAAATAATCTAAATATATAATATATATATTAATATATATAAGATATATATATATATATATATATAATAATATATATATATATATATATAATATATATATATATATAATATATATATATATATATACTTATATATATAGCTTATATATATATAATAAATATAAAATAATATTATTTATATATATAATATAATATATATATTATATAATATATATTATATATATATATATATTATGATATATATATATATATATAAAAATATATCATTATATATATAAATATATATATATATATATATCATATATCTCATTAAAACTTACCATCTTTTAAGTCAATTCATTTTCTCTTTTTGACTGCCAGTGATAAAATATTTCATTGGGCTTTGGGAATCTGTGTGAGATCTCGATGAAGTGACAGTAAATCAAGACCCTGTAATTACATCCTCCCAACACTATTCCGTAAATATGTTTTCAGGCGCCTTAATGTCGAAAAGTTCTTTCTACTGTTCGTTTATTACAGGCAATACCTGCGGTAAAATATTCAGGAAGTAGCAATTTAGGGAAACCTCCTCTTTCCACATTACCAAGAACACCAATCGCAGTTTTTGGTTTTCATTTTCTAGCAGCCATTTTACGCTGCCAAGGACACCACTCTCCTTTTAGTGTCTCCTCGTGAGGGTCTGGAAGGTCCTTTATAAATAGAGAGCTTTTTTTAATAATACTTTCTTTAAACATCAGCCAATTTTGATGGGGAAAAAAGCAATAACCCGCAGCTTTTGTTAACCTCTAAAATTCATTTTTCGGGTTTTCTCGGGTTGTATCATTGTTCCGTTTTTCATTTTTCCAACCTAATTTTCAACATTTTTCGTATTTCAACTTCTGCAATTTTTTTCGCCATCAGACTTCAAAACGGAAATATGCTTAGATAGTCTATACGCACAAAATTCAGAACTAGTTTCTTTCGATTGTTTGAAAAATTTGCTCAGCCAATGAAGAGAAAATAAGTTAGATTTGAAATTCAACATTGCTGAGTACAAAATTTTCACAAAATCAAAAAACTACTAAATTTGTGCGAACCCAGTATGTATTTCAAGTTGAACAGTCCATTTCGAAGAGAGAAAAATTGTTCAGAAATTATACGAAAAAATTTCACAAAATTAGTTCGAACGAAAAAAAGAAAAAGCCAAAACAAATGACTACAGACACAAAAAAAAACAAATACGTAGAGTCAAAAAAACTCGTTTGCGGTTTTTCCCATCCAAAACTGTCTGGAAATAAGAATTTTATGTGACATTTTTAGGTGAGGCTAAAATAGAGTCCCAAAATCCTCCAACATTAAACCCTCCCCTTAAACTCTTGCCTGCATTTGCCTATTTCTTTCAGAAGTTGAAAAACCCCTTTGCCCTCATAGAGTAACTAGGGGTGAGGAAGGGGCATTCCCCAGAAAATTGCCACGGTGTATAGTTTTCCAAGAAATTTATTTAACGTATAATGTTATTATAAAATTCAAATTATGATTGAATTTAACAACAAATAGCTTTCTGTTATAATTCACCAGGCCATCTTTTATTTCTTCCAGTGACGCAAGATTGCCAAGAGCTCTTAAAAAGAAAAACCACTTATACCGGCACACCATGCTGGACCTCGCAAACACTTTTTGTCAATCTTTTTATTTTGGTTACTGAAAAACTTTTATTTTATCCCAAAGTTGTGCCTTCGGACCCCTATCAAAAAAAGTCATAACAAGGATGATATCCTAAAACGGAATTTCCAATTCACGAATTTATAGAAAGAGTCTGGAGAGACATAGTTTTAAACAATGTGCTACACAATGGTAAACATTTAAAACTCATTCCTAAATAACAGATTCACTCCTCGGAATTTCCTCTCATCGAACAATCCATCATATCTTACCTCTTTAAATCTTTCGAGTTATTAAACAAATTGAAAACTGTTACTGTTTCGAAATATCCGTGTTTCATCAGCTAATGCTGAAAAGAAAATTTTTTTTATTAACTTCTTCACTATTTCCTTTGTATAAGCTACAAATACTTTATATCATTCTGTATCATCGGCACTTCATACATGAAATTTTGACGAAGAATAAAGTGTTCCCAAAATCTGTATATCTCCATTTGCTCCGAACCTAAGAAAAGTTCTAAAATTTCCAGTCAGTTTCAGCTGGAGCTGAAATCAAAAACGTCTAAGTCCTTAGCCCCTAATGCAAACCTGCTGCCCAAATTAAACGATAGTTTCAATTTATTGTTACAAATTTTCTCTATTCCTTCACATTTTTCTTATTTTGATTGTCCAGTTGTTTGTCTATTTCGATTTTCTTCCTGAAAAGAGCTTCAATATTACCTTATTATATAATATATATAATATATATATATATATATATATAATTATATATATTATAATAATATAATATATATAATATATATATATATATATATATAATATATATATATAAGATAATATATATATTTACCCTTTATTAGTTATATAATAATATATAATATATATATATATAATATATATATATTATATATATAGATATTATATATATATATAATTAATTATTATTATATATATAATATATAATATATATATATACTTTATATATGTTATGTATATACATATATATATATATATATAAATATATAATATATAAATATACTTATACATATAAATATATATAATATTATATAATAATAGATATATTATTTTTTATCTGAAAAAATTGCAATATTCTTTCGGGGGCTGCAGCCCCCTCAGCCCCCCCCCGGCTACGCCCCCTATTATATAATGAATATATATAGATATATATATATTATAATAAACAACTATATAATATATATATAAAATAAATGATAATCACAACTCATCTACATATCCTTCAAGACCCCAACTCACATATACTTCAGTCCCACTAACCCCGACTACACACCACAACCAACCACAACAATATCACAACCGAACCCACAAACGATACTAAACGGCTCTCTCTACACCCCTAGAGACCGCAGATCCTCAGGAAACCTCAAAAATGATATCGGCCTTTAAAACATATTCTTTAACCCACCAATATTATGGCCTTAAGTACATGTTTACTTACACGGTACCGCACCGCACCGACTCACTTGATTCGGTATTCAGTACTCTAATTCATTCATCTTCTTCTATGCACTCACCAATCATCTATCTACGGACAATTTCCAAGTTTGGCCCAGCCCATACACAACAAAGACGTTAGCACCGCGACAAGTCTAGCCCAACATCACCAGCATCAGGTAGGCAAGTCTTGAAAATACACAATTTAATTATAACCCGTTAACCTACTAAAAAGAGAATATAAAAGGGAGGAGGCTTAAAAAGCCCACCCTTCAAATTTTGGGATCATAGATAACTCAGCGGGAAAAAATATATATGGTAAGACGAAAATTTCAAATGCCGTTGAGGTGGATATTAAAGATTGTGTCTGGATCTTCTGCTATGGGTTTAATTTTGATGTGTTGATACTTCAGAGAATTGAATGTCGGGTCTAAGACGGACCCGCCAAAATATATAAACATGCGCTTTTCACAATAACCACCCTATAGCAACTACACGCGATACCTAGACAACCAAATCTAAAACCCCCATCCGACACCACATCCACAACGTTTTACCATGCCTTAGCAGCCCCCTTAATGTAATACTTATCTACAACTTTTTCCTACTCCTTCAACCAAAAAAGACATTTACACTTTTCTAAACAACCACATATCACACCTTAACACATGAAGAACATCTCCACACTATGCACCGTTATTGAAGCACTAAGCAGATCACTTTCAGGTACCACCCCTCATATTATTTTCTACCACCACACCCAAACCACGCAAAGACCCAACATCGGTCACGTGAAGAAATAAACACCAACCTTGGCCATTACAATTTACTTTGTCTTCAGAAATGACCAACTACCTCATATTTAACCACATCCATACATCACCACTCCAACCTCCTTCAGCATTCTTTTCGACAATCAAGATACTGCGTAGTGATCAAGCGACAACATCCAGAAACCACACCCACCCACTGAAACATATACAAACTCCACCCTACCCACTCCTAAAACACAGCAAAAAGTATAAGTAATCACATAATCGGCAAAACAAATCATTATCCGCTTACTCTTTAATGGGGAAGCTGACCCCATCTCCACTGAAATAAAGCGCCAACAACAAAAACACAAACAAGACCTTACAACGCTTGGACCAATAAGCGCACGGAACCGAATCCTCTCAGCTTATCCGCACACAAGCTTCCCTATTGACCTCATCAGTAGCTTAGGTCAACCGCCTTCATTAAACAGTACGTCATAACTATGGAGAGGGTTAAAGTTGAAATTCAAGCGACTACCTCCGATAACACAACGCACTATGACATGTTCATCAGAAGAGCCCACAAATCACAAGACCAAAGCGAGCCCATCGGCATTAGCCTAACCCCCACATACAACAGACATCGCGCAGCTAAACTCTAGCACCCACCATCTACTACCATAACGAACCTCCCCCGGCCCCCGAAACGAACAGTACCCGCAGCCAGACGACAACAAAGCACGGCAAAGCACAACACATACGAGCCTCAGGCACACCACACGTTCATCCCTTTCGGATCAATCAATGCGTAAGCCAACCTCAACCCCAGACACCTAACGCAATTTATACTCAAATAGCCCTACGCGAACACGCACGCAAATACAAAGTCTGCCCAATTTATCAATGACGTGACAACTCACACCTTCAACCCGTAATACACACAACACCCCACACAACATCAAACCCATACCGCAGATCGCCACACCACACACACACAACAAAGCACCCACACCCCACAAAACCACACGAACACCGCGAACCACCACCACCATAAACAACAACACCCCCGCCAAACCAAACAGCCCACCGGGCCTACAAAACAAACCAAACAAACACACGCAACACCACCGAACCCAACCCCTCGCCCACAGCACCGCCCTAACTTACAATATTCCGCCAAAACTACGCGAGTGGATACCCCGTCGTGGAACGAACCAAAATACCAGCTACCAACGTAACACCAAGCTGCACATGCTAACACCCCACCAGGCTAGCCATGGACTACACCAGCATCAACCGCACTCTTGTGTGTGTGTGCTGTGTTGTTCGTGGTTGTGTTGTGTTGTGTGGTTGAAGCCATTGCCAGTCTGTGTCATTGAGTCGCAGGACTTATATCGGTATTTATTGGGTTAGTGTAGGTCTGGACATATCTTGGGGCAGAATTAAAGTTGGTGAATAAGACGTATTATGTTTGTTGGTAATTATTTCTATTGTTGGACGGAGATATTCATTGTCATATTGTCTGTGTATAGTTTGTCAGGTGCAACATATATATATATATATATATATTATATAATTATAATATAAACTATAATATAATATATAATATATATATATATATATATATATATATATTAGGCCCTAATATATAGATATATATATATATAGCCCTTATAATATATATATATATATATATACTAATTACTAATATATATAATATATATAATAATATATATAATATATATTATAAATATATATATAGATATACCTATATATATATATAGGACCCTACTATACTATATAATATAATATATATATATATATAATAATATATATATATATATATATTATATATGATATTATATTTATAATATACTATATAATTATACTATATATATATATATATAATATTCAGATTCAACCTCAACCCAAACCCACTACAAATATCTATCCAAACTTAACCAGTCCCGAAAAGAACATCTCACATTATACTCTCTGTCGGCCTAACTTTGTAACCCAGAGCAATCTGAACATAATTCAACATTGGAAATCTCTAAAGGAGGTTGCGAGGGATTGGACGCAGTTCTGGCCTCTCCAAATAAAGGCTGTCAGGTGAAGAAGTTAAGGTATATTATATATACACTATATATATATATAGTACTATATATATATATATAATAAAAATACATAATAATAAATTAATATTATATATCTATAAATATATTATATAACATATATCATATAACAACACTTTAGAACTGCTAAACAATACGGCTCAACAGTCTAAAAATTAAGAAACAATTTAAAACTCCCCGTCTATTGCGGTTCACCCGAACCTCGCAGTTAGTATGCAAGCGTCGTTACACCTAGACCAACGAGAGCTAAAAAGAAAATCCACCATTTTTCTCTGAAGATTACTATCTCCCAGAAGAATAAGGGCCAATCAATCTTGACAGTGCCTCAGGCAATCTCCCCGCCCCCACCTCGGTCAAGGTCACACAGGTGCTACTCGGAATAACGGGATCAGTAGACAAATTTAGAACTCTAACAAACGCTCACAGTTCGTAAAATGTAAGAACAATAAACTCCCTATTGGTTTCGAACCCAACCCTCGCAGTTAGCTTATCAAGCTGGTAACCACTAGACCCAACGAAGCTAAAGAAATACCAACCACGTTCGCCTACGAAAGATTACTACTCCAGAAGAATAAGGCAAGTCAAGTCTTGACATGACCTCAGCAATCTCCCCGCCCCCACCGTCAAGGTCACACAGGTGGACTCGGATAACTTATCAGTACAAATTTAACTAACAACGCTCACATTCGAAAAATGGTAAGAACAATTAAACCTTATGGTTTCGAACCCAACCCTCCATCAGTATTGCTCAAGCGTTTACCACTGACCAAAAGCTTAAAAAAATCCACCAGTCTGCTGAGTTCACGTCAAAGATGACTGCTTATTCTTCGGAAGATACGTAATCTTTCAAGAGAAAAAATGGTGATTTCCTTTAGCCTCTCGGTCAGTGTAACACGCTTGCCATTACTAACTCGAGGTCGGTTCGAAACCCAATAAGGATTTAATTGTTTCTACCATTTTACGAATCTGAGCGTTTTTACAGTTCTAAATTTGTTACTGATACCTTTACTCCCCGAGTAGCACCCTGTCTGACCCGAGTGGCGGGGAGATCTGCCTAGTGCACTGCAAGATTGACTTGCCTTATTCTTGCTGGGAAGATAGTAATCTATTGCAGAGAAAAATTGATTCCTTTTAGCATCTCCTGGTCTTACTCACATAGTATAACACCTCATAAGAACTAACTGCACACACCACCAGCGCCATCAACAATCAAACAGCACCACCACAACAAATACCACGAAACACCCCCCACTCCACCCCAATCACACAGCACAAAAACACCCCACCCCAACCACCCAACCCAGCACCCAGCCCAACCAAACTCGCCAGGGCAACCAGGACCAAACACCCCACGCAACCCCAACGCCGCCCCACCACACCCCCACCCAGCAAAAACCCCATAACGTATCCAAACACCCACTTACTCAATCCAACCACAACGCCCGATAACACACCCCGGCCCATACCACCACATTCACCACCCAAAACCACCCTATCACCACAAACACATGGAAACAGCCCAACACACCACCACACCAACAGCACCAAACCCACACCATAACACCATCCCAAACAACCCCCTTACACCTAACACCAACCAAACCAAACACCCGCACACCCCACGACCACAGCCACACATGTAGTAAGCACCAACCCACATCCACACACAAACCAAATTTCCCAACAACAACCCACAAAACCAACACCAAAGCTCTCACACCGCGACCGACACCTACACTCAAACCCACCACACTTTGCTGAAATTGTTTACTGATTACCCACTCCTAAAACCAGGCAGCACAAACCATCGCCCAACCAGAACACCACCCCCCCTAGCCACACCCACCCTCACCACAATCACCACACTACCCCACACCCACACAAGGACACACAACACACCCCCCCAACACACAACACAACACAACCAACAAACCCACCCCGAAACCACCCACCAAAACAATCTGCACCCCTCGACCCCACCACACCACAACATCGGCATGCACAACAACAAAATCTGACGGAGTCACCACAACACCACATCACCAAACCACCTCAAGCAACACTATATCTTCTGGAAGATACCAAACATCATTCACAACAGCAACACAAAAAACAAATGGCCACCGAAACACCCAAACCCCAACCCGTTCCCCACTTCGCGCATCCTCTCACAAGACACACCACGAAATCCAAAACTAACGCCCCCACACAAACCAACACCGCAACACACACCTCCACGAAACCCGTTCACATCCACATCACTCCACACACCCTGAACAACTCCGTACACACAGACCCAACACACACACCACACAATAAGTGAGAGGTTAATGTTGCCACAACACCCCCAACATAGACAACACCTGGAACACACTACAGAATCACCACATAATACACACCTTGAGCAACACCATCACCATCCACCAACCTAACTTCCTACAATTCACCCTAAATAACAAATCATACATAATGCCTAGTGTACTACAGCCAATAATAGCCAACCAACACACGTATATACACCCCTTCATCAAAGCTACTACGGGCCTCAGGATACATCTACATATGCACTGACCAGTATATACAAGCATTCTCCACTCCTGCACACACATAAACAAATTCTCAATTCGCTCACCTATCTTTATTTACTGAAATTGCAATACCATTACGCATCACCTCCACACTAGATAGAATTTTCGGGTCCGTCGTACTTATATACATATAACCTCTGTGAATTAAGACACACATAACGCACTCACACAGTCTACACCTAACACACACCACAACTTATAACACACTTCTCATCCAACCACTCACCACACCAAATCTTTAAGACATGACACATACACCCTATCTCTTTCGACGTTCTATACTACGTCTCTACATCCTACACACTATCAACAACTCCATATATGACCCACCAACAACGCGAACATCAACACACAGAGGACAACCGGTTAAATCAAAGACCGAACAATACAACACAGTTCTACACCTTGCGCACCAAATACAAGCAACACAGCCCTAAAGGTAATTACTAGGAATTCTCGCCTTTAGATGCCCAGCAAACACTTTCCTTTCTCACACACTATCCAGCCATACAAAAGATTCTTGTGAACGGCACATTGTGAGTAAAATTCGTTAGACCAAATCTGGGGAAAAACAACCGAATATAACGAACGCCACAAATTCCTTAATATCTTGCACACTCGTGGCACCTCACTAACTAGGCCGTCACAGTCCAGGCACCCAGTCTTACACAAAACACATCTGTATTTACTAAAAGACACTCACACTTACCCTTATCTTTGCGCCGATTTGGAATTTATCCTTTTCTTATAGGTACCTAGCGGCAAGAGCTCGATGAACCTCCACTCGCACCACCACCACCTTACGGACGCCCCTCGATTTAGCACAAAGTGCTGTGCTATTGCGCACATGATTTTGCGCTTATTATTTTAACGGCTAACATTAGTTCTCTAGCAGGTGCCTCCTTCTTTCTGCCATCTCTGTTCTGTGGAATTCTCTTCCTCTTCTGTGTTTCCACTCAATTTAATCTCCCCCTCCACTTTAAATACTGCGTAGCCTATCTATGCTATCTGGTAATTGCGCTGACACTGTAAAAAAAAAATAAATAAATAAAAGGTAATCTAATAATAGCAAATATTAATATAAAAGCTTAGCCTGAACCCACAGACGCATCTCCGCGGTGACCACTTCTAGAATATATTTAAATAGCATACCGCAGGAGCGTCCTCGCTGACAAAAAAAAAAAGATTCACAGAATGAAGCCCCTTATCAGCAACCCCTAGGCAACAGCACTGATTGTGCGATTGTGCTTTCAGCAATAAACCTACTTGAGATAAGAGTCTGGATAAATGTTACATCTATTCACCTTCAAAGGATCACACCAAGAGAACCCCATCGAAAAAAACTGATGAGACATCGGAGAAAAGATAATTCAAATTTGCAATCTGCTGAAAGAAATGAGGCTCAACGAACATGGATGCTGCCATACAGAAGAGATCTTATGTGGATGCATTGAAATGGAGCCAAGGTTTCCATTATTATCTGTGCTTGCAAGAAAATAATATCACCCCTCCCTCATCAGTGAGAGCGAGCATTTTTTGAGGAGGCGGAATTAAACACCCCATAAAGAAACGGCTCTCGCCAGATCGTAGTGATAAGCTTTAGGTTTTTGCACACAACTTTGGAATTTTTTGAATTGGTATTGAATGATATCTACTTTATCTTAAAGGAGTAATTATTAATTATAGTCATTATGGAGTAAATAAGCGTTTTTTATTTTGTCTTTTCAGCTGATAATTTGAGGTATATTCGTTCATTAATATATTTCTTTTTTTAAGCTAAATAAAAAATCTTCTTGTAATTTTAATCATGTCTTAAAATTTTTCCTTTTCATTATATTAGAATTATTATTATATGCGAAAAATGGAATGAATATTTTAGACATAAAACCACAACGCAACTAAATGTTTAATATTATATTGATACATGAAATTGAAATACAAGATACTATTTGTAATTTTAAAATAAACATACTTGGCACTACAAATAGTGAAATAATGATAAGTATTATGTGTTATACAATGTAAGGATGCAATCCTGAGTTGCCTAGACAGAGCTTTTGAAATCCATTTAGGTAGAGTATTAATTATAATCCAATTCAATTTCAAATATATACAATTAATTTCAAAAGGTATCGCACCCCTAATATGAAAACCAAACAAAGTATGAATAAGAAGATCGGGTATCGGCTTTCTATCGGATACATTCCTAGATATATATTATATACCGGTATATAATTATATATAATATACTATATATATTATTTTATATATAATATAATATATATATTGATTTGACTATATATTATATATTATATATTATATATATAAATATATTATATATATATTATACTAATATATATATATATATATGTATCTATAATAATAATTTATATATTTAATAATGATAGTTATCATTGGGATATTCATAATATAATTTGTATATGAGATAGATGAGAACTATTTTTTTATTCTGAATACTGTGTCGATAATCATCAACGTTATTCATTGCACAGATGTCCAATAATAATCAGGAATGGCCAATACAAGGCTAGATAGTTCACACTTGAAATTAATTAATATACTAAGTAGCTATGTATAAGTATTATAGATATATAATATAATATATTATATATTTATAATATATTAAATAATATATATATATAATAATAAATATATATATTATAATGAATATTATATATTATAGAATATAATAATATATAAATATTCATTAATATAATTTATATTAGATTATTATATATATTATATATATTATTATATTAATTATATTATATATATAGGTAAATATTATATATATAATATTATAAAAATAATATTATAATATAAATAAATATATATTATATATAAATATTAATATATATACTTAATATTTATATAAATATAGTATAATAATATATATATTATATATACCATATATAATTATATATTATAATTATATATATTTATAATATTAATATATTAAATAATAATAATTAATTACTATACAATATTATCACTATAGAGAGTAACTGAAAATTATCATAAAAAAACTTTAATCTTGTCTTACCGAATTTAATATTATTACTAAAATATCTCGAAATATGATATATATAAAATATTATAAATGTAATGAGTGTATGTGCAATAAATATTAATATATACCTTAAATATTTTTATTTCATTAAATATTATTTGTTTATTTTTACAAATACTATTATGTGAATGAAAAATAAACCTCAATTACGTTTACACACTAAGAAAGTAGGCAAAGATATAAAGAACAATGTGTAAGTCAATAGCGACACCTATTTTACCACATAAAGAAAAGGTATTGTAACCTATTCAATTATTATAAATAAATTTTAATTATAAGTGTACTCCTGACTAACATTATAAAATAAAAATTGAATATTCACTAACCTTATTTTTATGAAAAATGATATTTTTCTAAAAATGCCGAACCAGCCCAGCTGGTTCTAGCACTTCTATTACTATGAATTTATTGGTCTCCATATCATCAATAGATATAAATATTTCCCTAATATATGTGTCTACCCCTATGTTATTAATAAGATAATGGGAGAGTCATATGATAATTGGTTGATGTTATATATAATAGTTTCATATGAATGCTTCCTACTAATGAATGTATATGACTCTCGTTCACCACGCACTCCTTGTCTACTAGCTCTAATTGATGAAATGTACATTATGACCTCTCTTATTAGAAAAGGAATAACCCTTATAAAACTGACATTGCGTGGTATTCTACCCTATGTTATAAGGTAGGTGGAGTCGTGGGGTGTTCTTCTTCTCTCTTCCTTAGT